>PVIA01006020.1:87779-104898 GCA_004024845.1 Tonatia bakeri | reverse complement strand
CACTAGGTCCCTTTTTCTCCACAACCTCTCCAACACAATACATTTTAAATAAGACATGTGACATAGTAAATACGTAGTAGAAAGCATGTGAAATTGTAGATAGGTAGGGGAAAACATGGAAAGAGATACACTAAAATAAACATTATTAGCATCAATATGGTCTTCACTATTCTCTGGGTCCAGTGTTCAAATTTAGTTTACTACATTAAATGAGAAAATTTCCATTACTCAAATCGTTCTAAAGATTCTATTTCTTGAACCTAGCTTTATTCTATGAGTCTAATTCTACAGTAGGAATTCAAGGTACTTTCAGGGGATCCAATAAAGCAGCTTATGATAATATCAAAAGTGACCCCCTTACCATTGTAATTCAAGGTGTTCAGTTAGTCCTGTTACCAACATTGAAATTACAAGGACTGGAAACAGGGACCTACATGAGTATAACAGAAGCAGAGCAGAGAAATGCTCTGAACCCGTAGCTCCTCCAGTTTGGAGCTGCACAGTCTTGGGGAGATTATGCATCTTCTCTAAGCCCCAACTCTCTCATCCATAAAATAAGGGCAATGATGGACCATCATAGGGGAGTGAGTGAGAATTCAAACCCACACTTAACTATTATGCTCTAAGGAGACTTAACTACTATGCTCTACGGCCACTTAGTCAGGTGACATGGCTAACCATAGAAACAGACATGGGTATCTTGTTTATGAATTACTCAATCTCTCTGTGCCTTAATTTTACTAATGTAGTTGGTCCTTTTAAATTGGCCAAAGAGACAACAGAAGTGGTTACTCCCACTTGGCCATCATCCCACTGATGCCGGCTCCAAAGGACTGTAGTAACCGCAGCAGAAGCAGACCGCCCCTAGAAGCAGTCTGTGTGTGGTGCCTGACCCAACACACGTTCTGGCCTGTGCACCGCTGAGACTTCTGGATCTGTCGGCATCAGTGTTGGTGTGTGTACAACTAGCATGGACATAGGTACCGACAGGAGTGCAAATCTCCTCTGTCCTTTGCCATTTCTGTGATTCTGGACATCTTCTAACTGCTTAGCCTAAGTTGTTGAGGCTCCTGAAACTTTAAATGACACTAATAACATATGACTTAGAAAACTGAGATGGCCTGTAAGAATCCTTACCCTCCCCCTGAAGGGAGTAACCGATGACTAAATGTTGCCCCAAGACTTCAGTGAAGAATGAACTGGATGTGCCCAAGGTTCATGAACACATGGCCTTGGACAATCATGTTGCTGCTTTGGTTTTCAGTCTTTATCCATATCATGGGGTCACTAGTAGTAACTAATCCCCCTCTGGATGTATAGTATATAGTGCTTTGCCTAATGGCACCAGCTGTTAAATGTCCTACTATGATTCACCCAGACTCGGTATACTGATTCACAGAGCCCAGATAATTGCCGTCAATCCTTCTATATTTCCACCTCCGCATTATACCAACCACACTGACATGGTCAACAGATGGCTTTCCTCTTCCATGGAAAAAATCCTCACGTAGCTGAAGAGCTGGAACCTGTCAAAATGCTAACTTTTGCAGACAAACCTTTATAAACCAGCTTCAAGAGGTATGACCTCTCCCTCTCTGCTTTATATAATTGTCCTGCACAAAAAAAGGTTGATTGTGCAGTTCATACAGTTCACTAGGACCATGACCCTGAAACATTTAATGTGATTTTTGCTCCACCAGGGCAAATACCAGTACTTGCAAAGGGACACAAAAAAACCAGATTGATTTGCTTTGAAAATCTGACCCAACCTCCCTCTGCCATTTGCTCAGTCTGACCACTGTCTCTCATTGCTGAAAATTCCACATTTAACTATTTGAGCATATAAATCCACAACCCATCTTTCTCTCTTGACAAGCTGGAGCTGCTGCTGCTTCCTTGATCAACTTAATATGATATGTAAAAGACCATTCCATCCTCTAATTTATGACACGGAGAGACGTGTTGCTTACACTGTGAGCTCTAGATGTTCTTAATTTAAAAAACGCCAATGACCAGAGAGGAGAGGGGAGGAAATTCCAGGGGAAAAAGGGGAAGGTTTTGCAGGAAAAAGTATAAAGGACACATGGGCAAAAACGGGGGTGGGGGGTGGAAATGGGAGGGAGGTGGGGAGGGATGGGTGGTGGGCTGGGATGGGGGTAAAAGGCAGAAAACTGTACCTAAACAACAATTAAAAAAAATAATGGTCACTCAAGAAAAATGTATTTTGTTCTAATACAATGTTTTTGAGAAAGCATCATAAGTTTGCTAAGACGCACATGCCACGTGCCTCGCTGCCTCCGCTACAAAGATGAAGGGGGAAATGGATGAATAGTTTACACATGGAGGCACGTGGCCTGTTGCTCTCCTAAGTCCCCACAGATACGTAGGACAAAGACTGGTGACGTAATTCGACCATGTTTTTCAGGATGAATGGGTTTTCCATTTTTATCTCCCAACTGCTGTTCTTTCTCTCTAGCCAATCGGGGTCATATTTTTTTTGTTTTTGTTTTACAAACTGTATGAATGCTCATTATAAAACAGATAAATAGATATACACAAAAGCATAAAAAATGCAAATGACCTCATACCTCACCCCACCGCCACCAATCCCACTTCTTAGAAGAAAGCAGTTATTTTATAACAGTTACTACCGACAGCCTTCCTTTTTTTGCACTTTTCGGTACCTATCCAGAACTATATACGTGCACACATTTATGCCAAAACCCAACTTCTTTGTGTCACTCGCTTTTCTCACACTTCCCAATACATCAGGGCCATTCTGAGAAGATAGAGCAGTGAAGCAATGTAGGCGGGAGCAAATCCCAAGGCTTCCCACCCATCCATCGGGGGTGATTTTTCACCTCACGACAGACTGGAACACCTCTCAACTTCCACTCCTCCCTTGCAAAGCTGCCCTTCACCAACACCGTAATTATGAGTGTGGAAACAGTCAAAGAATGCGATACCGGTATGTTCTTCAAATGCGAGACTCTTCAAACCAATGACCGTAGCCCGGGCCACCCACAAGGCAGCTCCCCCACACCTTGCTTTGCAGTGTTTGTTCACAGGGTCCCTTTCCTCCTGGTGGCTTCTTGGCTTAAGAACCCCAGGGAACAGCCGGCCCAGGCCTCCAAATGCAGAAGTCACCTAGAGGCTACGAAACGTACCACCAGTTATTTTATTTAATTTTCACACCATCCCTATGACACCGGATCCAGAATTATTGACACCCGCTGCACTGAGAAAACAAATTAGGAGAGGTGAAGTGACTTGTCCAAAATTCCAGTGTGTCAACAGCAGAGGAAGGTGTCTGCCTGCCACCTCTCACAGTGGCTTATGCTCTTAGTGACCAGGCTGTCCATGTCACAACTCAAAACGTGATGTCTAGGGTGCGAGAACCTTGGAGGAGCTGTGACATCTCTCTTGGCCTCAGTTTCCCCACCAGTAAAATACAGGGATCAGATGAACTATATCAAATCTCTAATTTATCGATTCTGACACTATTTTCTCATTTTTTCTGCTTTCAAAACACGAAAGGATATTATTATTTTTATATGTTACCCTTTACATTCACTACAATCTTCACTTGCATGCCTTTCTAGGTCAAAGGATAGTAAGAATGTTTTTAATAACCTTTATATTGTCCTTGTTAGTCATTTCTACCACTTATACACCCATTCTTTGCTCAACTGGCATCTTTAAAAGATAAAATGAAAAGTGACCAATTTCTAATTCAATATGCTTAATGCCCATCTCAAATCACAATTACAAATTCCCTGGAATGAATGACCTTAACCTGCAGAAGCTGACCCGTTATATGAATTAATATTAGAATAATCAGTCTAACAGAAGGATCTTTCCATCTCTGACATATTCAACTTCACCTGTCTCTGAAAAATAAGCTCCCAAGTTAAAAACCAGTAAAATGCCCAATCTCCTTCCAACATACTCCGTCCACTTTATCCTTCGTCCATCTCTCTCCAACGGACTGGATGTCGGAAATTTATTTCTGTATGATAAAGAACTTTTTCAGTGCCACATATAAAACTGTCGATCTCATTAAAAGGTAGTCCAGCAGCCCTGGGAAATGTACGTCTTTCTAAATCTTGAATCATTCTCAAAACATCTACCAATCACTGGGCCTTCTGTAACTCCACTTATTTTTACAAGTATTCCCCAGAAATTCGCAGCCGCCCACTGAAATCAACGGTTCTGGGGAAAAACAAATGGTCTCCCCTCAGTGAGTGGGGTACTGGCTGGCCCAGTGCCCTGTTCAGGATTAAAGGGGAATCAAATCCATAGCACCTTGCTTCTCCCTCTGGCTGTAACGAGCTATCCCACAATCCCACCACGGTCGGTGTTGACAGGTACTCGGGGGAAAGAACTGGTCATCGGGCCTTTCGAGCAAAAACAGCTAAAGTAACATGCACATAAATCTTGCCAACCGTTTACTTGGAGAAAACCATGGTTGATACTAATAATTTACCAACTACAAATCCAATATCATGAGCCAGTTGAGGTATTTCTTTAATTCTGTCACCAGATAGATCTATTGAAGAGACGGTGGCATTTTGACAACACAGTAAATTAAATAAGCCGTCAAACTTCCATTTTATGAAAATTAAACTAAAGGACCATTTTAGTTTTGAGGACACTGGGTAGAATACAGGGGAAACCAGGGCTGACAATCAAGCCAAAAAACCTTTCTGCAAAAGGCAAAGGCCGGAGATTTGCAATTACAAATCAGGTTGTTGCGAGTTGAATTTCCCAGGGAGTGGATTCTAAGAAGGAGGCTTGCATTCAGTGAGTTCAGTGGGGAAATGTGGGTTGAACACCTAGGGCGGAGTGCCAGGGGCAGGTCAGCTGTAAGGCACTCTCAGCATTGTCCTCTGAGGTTCCCCTACCCCCGTGCTGGACCTTGGACGCTTGCAGAGTTGTCCCATACAGGTGCAGTCACTGCGGGCCGTGCCACAGGATGGGGCCAGGCTTTAGCCAGGTAGATTTCCTCAACAGCAGCAGGGGGCTCAGCTGCAAGATGTCATCTATCTACCCCACCCCAGGCACTCAGGCTGGGGCGAGGGAGGGATGCCACAGGCCTGGAACAGTGGGGAGGAGACTCCTGGGAGGCTCCAATGCCCACCATACAGGTCTAGTCCAAGTCCAGTCAACCTTTCCACAGTGAAGCAGTGGATGCTAAAAGGTCAAGCCCACAGGAAAAGGTTAAATAATCTCAGATGATGGCGGGGACAAAATTAGGGTCCTGTTCAGGTGTCTAGCGGAATACTGATGGAGACTAGGGTAAGAGCATGGGCTGCTCAGCCCTCCTTTCCCAGAAGGTCTACTGATCAGTGAGGTGCAGCAGTAAAGGTAAGAGCTGGGAGGAATTCATTCATTCATTCAACAAAGAGTTATTGGTCTCCCGCTACACGGGAAGAGCATGAAGCAAGACAAGAACCACCTGAGCCCCGGTGGAGTTCACAAACAGGTAAGGGAACAATCATCAAAACTTTACTCTCAAAACGTATCATTTAAAACAGCCATGAGTGTTATAAAGAAATACAGGGCAGTCCTGTCCAACAGAATTCTCTCCGATGCTGGAAATAGTCTATATTGATGCTGCCCCAAAATGGCAGCTACTAACGAAATGTGGCTATTGAATGCTGGAAATACGGCCAGTGTAACTGGGGAATTGAAGCGTTTGTATTCTATTTCAATTTCATTAATTTAAATTCAATAGTCTACATGTGGCATGTAGTTTCTCCCACCTTTACAGGCGGATGGTGTCGAGGCAGCGTCTCCGAGACAGCGACAACCCAGCTGGGATTTGCCGGATGAGAACGAAGCAGCAGGAAAAGGAAGACTTTTCTCACCCATGAAAGGGCATGTGGAAAGCCAGTGACAAAGGCAAGAGCTGGGCCGATAGAGGAACTAAAGGGAGTATGTTCGGCTGGAGCACTGGCCAGTGGGCACAGTGACTGGTGCACTGATTTGGCGGTCCATTCGTTCCGACAGTGATTGGGGGCGTGAGAGGTGGTAGGTCTAGATCACAGAGTATCCTGAAGACATTGCAGAATATTTATGTGTAAGGGGAAGGCATGCGGGAGTTTGGAAGAAGAGGGAGGATAGGACTGGGTTTGAGTTTTTTAGATGATCAGTTTGCTCTAAACAGAACAGATTTGGAAGTGGGGGACTGAGCCAAGAAAGAGAGGCAGGAGAACACCCCAAAAGGCCGGTCTCTCTCTCTCTCTCTCACACACACACACACACACACACACTTTTATGTATACTTATGCATAAATGTCTCTACACAAATACACAAGAATCTGCTTAAATGGCTGAGCTGGGAAGTAAGACAAGTCTGAGGTAGGAGGGAAGTTTCCTCTTCACTGCATCCTTTTCTTGTTTGATTTTTGGATTTTTAAATTTCTTCACCACATGCATGCAATGCAAAGAACGTGTTAAAAAGAACTGGGGTATCCGTGTGTGTGTCTGTTGTGTGTAGCCATGTTTTGTTGTAGGCAGAGTGGGCCTTTTTATGTTGTTTGGTTTCTTTTTTTCCCTAGAAACTCAATTCTGCCTTTCGAAATCCAAAGTAATGAATCTAAAAAGCCATCTGTTCTTGTTTGAGGTCTGACACAAGTCACCGCATCAGAGCGGAATCCAGAGTTTTCTCTGCCATTTGCCACTCCAGAGGCCAACGGTGGGGCGCAGAGGAGACCAGCCTGGGACTAAAGAGACTGTTTTGTGCGCTTGGCAAGCTTCTCACATCCACAGTCCCACGTCGGGCGTGGAGGCGGCCAGGTGGTGAGGAGGGAGGTCAGACATTTCCAACTCCACTCTGCCACCACGGAAGCTGAGGTGTGAGGGGTTCAGGGACACGCTCTGGTCACAGCAGATGGCCAGCAGCAGGCCCAGGGAACAATCAGGCCCTTCTCATTCCAGCCAGGTTTCTCTCGCTCACGTTTGGCCCGACCCAAGGACTGCAGTGGGGATAATGCAGAGGGCGACAGACAAAAACCACACAAAGGATTTCCACCGAACTCTTGGCATTTCTTAGGGTTTCTGAATATGTACACACAGGATATGTATGCTAGGGTTAGTGCCTGATTCATAATTTCATATGCAACATGTTATCTCGAGGTTTCATTCATTTACTTAAATGTTTATTGAGCACCTACTATGTGCCCAGGCATGATTCTAGCCACTGAAGAGAATTCATCTGTGAAAAACAACAACAAAAACAGAAAAGGATATTACCCTCTCGATGATCGGAGGCAAGTAGAAAAAAAAATAGAGAATGAAAGAATTTAAAGAACCATTACAGTTGTGAAGAATGAGTTTAAATGAAACAAAAAGGGTGACTGGAGAGAGAGTACCTGAGGGAAGCCACCTGCACCAGGGTGGCCATTGTCTGGGGAGGCGACCCTGGAGCTGGTAACTGAGCTGAGAGCCAGCCACAGAAGAGCGTTACGGACAATGGGAAGAATCGAGTGCAAAGGATGTGAATGAAAAAGCGGTTGTCCTGTAAGGGCCAGAAAGGAGCTACAGTGGCTGAAGTTTACAGAGTAAGGAAAAGAGAGGCTCAAGACTCCGAACTGAGAAAGGCCTCGTGGTTCTTAATATTGAGGAGTACCCTATGTGGGATATTCAGGAATTGCATCTAGCCAGCAGTTAAACGATTAATATTTCCTCTCCCAGCTACACGGACTTGCAGTACTTTGCAAGGCTGGCCAAGCTAATAAAAATATTGGTTGGGCTACATTAGTCAGTATGTATTTATTTGTGTCAAATACATACATCTTTTTTTTTTACCTAATATATGTTGATCAAATTTTCAATATTCTAATTTTATTTTTAGGAAAAAAATAACAGCCACAGTTAACGTAGGATTTATCATATCTTCTAGATCAAAGATTTCTATATAGCATTTCCAAGCAAAGCGTCTTTTTTTTAAGAAAGTAAATAACCTTTTAGGAGTTCCTGAATCCTTAATAACTACTTTTTAAGTTGAGTAAATATCATTCTCAAAAAAGAAGAGAAGACTGCAGACTGAAAAGATTCTAATTATAAAATAGCCAAGAACTCAGTCTCACACATGAGAAAGTCTATGTACAAAGGGTGCATTTCTCCTTTATTAGCTTAGCAAGACCTTAGCAAGCTCTCAAAGCTCACGTTTCCAGGACGAGAGGGTGCAGGTGTTCTCAGAGGTCCTGGGTGGGGAACACCCTCTTTGCACATGAGTGGATAGTGGGCGATGATCCCACTTCCGGGGATTTATTCATCGAGAGGCTCACCAGCTGGGTGAGACAGCAAGTGGTCAGCAAAGGGCAACAGGAAAGAATGACCCAGAGGTTCCACAAAGAAAGGCAGCTCGAATTCAAATTCAGGTCCTGCTGCGTACCAGCTGTGGGACTTGGACAAAAAAAACTTAGTGACTCAGTTTTGGGATCTCTAAAATGGGCGTAAAATAGTTCATGCCCATATTTAATAATAAAAAAGTAAGGAAAGACGAGAGAATGAATAGATAAATGATTAATTACATGACATCAGGTCTATCCACACACTGAATCTCATCTTATCATGGAAAGCATGGCAACTTGCTAAACAAGAAAACCACGGACAGAAGAGCGTGTAATTTTACATCACGCACACACACACCCATACACAGGGCACTCACACACAAAACTTCTGGTGTATAGACTAATTTCTGGAAGACATCATTCACAGTGGTTACTTCGAGGGAGTGAAACGAGGTGATCCCTGTGGACAAAAATGAGCTGAAACCTTACCGTTTGATGTATAAACCGTGAATCTTCAAATTTTGTACCATGTGTAGATATAACCTATTCCCAAAGGCATCAGATAAAATTTAATTTTAAGGAGGTCAATGAAAACCTCCAGCATTATTTGCTGTATTCCCTGATACTGAATTTGCAGGTTACAAACCAATGAGAAGCTCTAGAACATTCTACCACTCGGGAATAGAATCTACAACAAAATCAGCTGGACATAAGCACAGTTTTCTATTTGTCTTCTTGCGCTGGACTATCCCCTTCTGTTATTCTGACCTGCAGTAAAAGCATTCATTCATTCAATCAGCAAATACTGAGCACATAACTATAAGCTAAAAGCTGGGATACGGCAGTGAACAAGCTAGCCAGGGTCTTCAGTCTCATAGAACTTAGCATCCTGGTGGGAGAAAACATAGCAACAAAAATTTTTAAAAAAGACCGTGAAGAAAAGTATCTGGCACAAAAATAAGAAAATTAATTTAAAAGTTCCTACATATACTGTGATATTAGAATGGTGTTCCAGAGGGATGTAAGGAGAAGACCTTAGATGTGGCGGCTAGGACAGGTTGTTTTGAAGCCAGAAGTAAAAAGCTCAAATCTGGATACAAAAGGAAACCACCAGCCAGGAGGAAATCACAGAGCAGGGAGAGTCAGAGGCTGAAGACCTCCCCAGTGGCAAAGTCTCCAGAGAAACGTGCTTTCCAGATGTCACTTCACACCACACTTTGCATCGGAATTAAAATGTTGCAGACCAGACCAGTTTCAGAACATCTAGATCTGGGACCACTGTTGGTGAATTATAACCCAGGCTCAAGTGTGGTTCTTTTGCAAATGAGCCAAAATATCTGCATGTTGTCGGATAAAAACCTGGCAACCGGAAGAAACTGTTCATACGAAGAGTCAATTTTGCTAGGGGATTCACGAGATATGATTTCTTAAAGGTGTTCTAAATAAATTTCTTGTATTGAGTTAATGTGTGGCATTGAGAGAATTAAATGCATTTTAAGAATTTAATTGCTTTCCTAAACAGTGAAACTTATGTTAAGTAAAAGCTGTGAGTTGAAAGCAGTGTTTTAATTTATCTCAGAGAGTCCATTCATAAGACAGGCTAATTTCTCTTTCTATTAACCACTGAAGCATTCATTGTCTATATGAAGGAAGGGAAGATAACATAAAGGTTTAGGCAAATTTGAGCTAAGTTTGGGGTTTGGGGGCTGGGAAGTAACATAAACACCTATCATGATATTGGACAGAGGTCCCTTAAAAGGATGGTGTTGAATACATGGGATATTTTTTCTTAGGACCCATGTGTCTGAAAAAGATTAATATGCAGAATATATGTTTTTTTTAAAAAAAAAACTCTCAAATTTCAACAGTTAGAAAACAAGCAATCCAATAGAAAATGAGCAGAAAACATGAATAGGCATTTGACCAGAATGTAAATATGGGCAGCAAACAAGCCCGTGAAAGATACTGAAGGTCACTGCCCGTGAGGGACACGCAGATGACACCACAGGGAGGTAGCAACACACACACATCGGGACGTCTGAAAGAAAAAACAGCGACAACACCAAAAACTGGTGACGTCAGACTCTGGCAAGGATGCAGAGAAACCGGGCCACTCACACGCCGCAGGTGTCAATGTGATAAATGATTTCCGCTGTGGAAAACAGCGTGGTGGTTTCTTAAAAATCCAAACAAGCAACTACCAATATAATCCACCAACTGCTCTCCTGGGCATTTACCCAGAGGTCTTACTGACCAAAGGGAAGGTCTCATTGAGACCACAGAGAGAAATGGTGGAGGAGACGATAGTTGGAACAGAGAATGATTCTAAAGCCTTGGCGGGCAGAGATCACAGCTTGATCATTGAGGGACGGTACAGCGAACAGGCTTTGGCTCCCGAGCCTGTGCGGGGCTGCGCTTATAGGGCGCTGGGTGAGTCCCGTTCTCTGGCTCACAGTCCAGGTCCCTCCTTGGGCGGGCTGGCACAAGTGTAGTGGGGCCACTACGCACGTCTCATTAGTACTTTAGGTCTCCGCCCAGGGGTGTGGTTTTCACTATTATAATGAGCAAAGGTCACCAAAAGGACTGCCTTAAGAGCAACCGCTCAAGCACGGTCTCAAGGACTTCCTCTCAACCTGACTGCATCTTTCCGAGGTTGAGAGCATTCCTAGCCCTGTGGTTCTGCAGGTGAGGGACAGCATGCTGCTCTGTTGACTCTGTGGTCGGACCCAAGCCCCTATCACCTTCTTGCAGGTGGCCCCCTACCGAGTCACGAACACTTACATTCACACAGACACTGGTACACAATGTTCATATCAGCTTTACTCATAAGAGCCCCAAACTGGAAGCCACCCCAAATGTCTTCCAACAGATGAATGGTTCAACAAAACATCATGGTATGTCCACACCATGGAATACTACATAGCAATGAAAAAGGAACGGGCTGCTGAAACCATGACAGTTCTAGAGCGGGGACAAAACACCAAGACCCAAAGGTTACATACTGCATGGTTCTATTTACACAATATTCTTGAAATGACAGAATTGTAGAAATGAAAAACAGAGTACTGGTCGTTGGGGATTTAGGGCTGTGGGAGTGAAGGCAGGAGGAACAGCTCTAAGATGGCATGAGGAAGGACACGGTGGCAAGGTGGTGTGCTGTGTCCGCCTGGAGCGAAGTCAGCCTCCTAGCTAGGATAATCTGCTACATAGGTGGGAAAGATGCCCCCACTGCAGGACTCTGGGTAAAGAACATGAAATATCTCTTTGTGTTATTTCTTACAACTGCATTATTATCTAAAAATTTTTTAAATCTAATTTTTAAAAATGAGACAGTGGTCTCTAGCCTTTTGGACGATATAGAGCATGGGCGGTGAGAGGGCCTCAGCAGGGAAGTCCAGATCTCTGTAAGAAGCTGAGAAAAACTATGAAATGTCGCCTGAGGAAAATCACCTGCGTCCTCTCCCTGGAGTCCATTTAAAGGACTCCACTCAGGAACATAAAACTCACAGCTCACAGTTATGTTCTCTGGGATCCAGGGCATGAACAGAGGCTGAGAACACTAGTAAAAGGAAAAACCGTCCCCAACCTGCTCTGCAAAATTCAGCTTCTGGATGCTCATCCAAAATGTAGCCATCGGCGTTGGCAGAAAGAAGCTATTTTAACTTCAACATTCGCCTATGTCTGTGGCACTTCTAAACTCACAGTGTCATTTTGAGATTCTCAGAAACAGGGACTGGCAGAGGGGAGGCATCAGAAGCTCTTCCTGGCTTAGGAGCCTACTCCGAAGGCTTATTTCCACCCGACTGGAGTCAACATCCTAGGGTAAGAGGAAAATCAAATTTGCCTTTTTCCTCATTCCGCAAACACAGAACAGGGAGAGACCTGCAGATACATTTCATGTGACGATGTGACCTATTACTAAGATTAGTTCACCCTAAACTGTAGCAAATACATTCATCTCGAGTTAACAAGTTCAAAATCAGACTGTTAATTCCTCGAGTACGTTGACCATTCCTGTCTTATTTAGGGCGATTTAGCATAAGCTTCATACTAGCAGGCACTCAATAAATATTTGATGAGTGATTAAAAGAAAGCAAATATATCCCAAATGAGAACTAAATTTTTAAAATACCAAAGATAATGACTCCCCAACAAAAAACTGCCAAACTGCTTGAAGATAAACATTCCTAGTCATGTAATGAATACAACAACAACAAAAAACATTGGCCGTTGTGGGGAAAATCGTCACATCAGTAATTTGGTTTATGTCTACACACACAGCCCCTAAATTGGCTATTCCTTGCTTAAATCGGTTTTCGGGGTGATGATTAAAGGCCGACTTCATGCATAATTAATCACGCCATCCACACAGACCAGTGAATGAAGATGGCTGAAATACCAGCTAGAAAGCATTCCTCACGACGAAACCGGGGAAGCGAGTTCAAATTGGGCCAAAACACCGCATGGTCTTGACTTAGGCCTCTCTACTCAGTCTACCGGACCATGAATTTCATGACTGGTGCAGTTACCCCCAAAGTCTCTTCCTCTTAAGGAAGAAACACCACAGTTGATATATCTTACTGAACGGTTGTGTGTGTGTGCACATGAGTGTGTACATATACTTATGTACTGACAGTATTTGAAAACATTGTTCTATGTCTATGATTTTCTGTGATGTGATGACTGTACCTTTCTCGTGGTATCCCAAACAATGCAGACTCCTGATCATCTCTAGACCCCAAAACCCTACATGAAATCGTAAAGCCTCTTTGGCAGGTGAAACAGAGAAACAAAGGGTATGAAAATGCATCTTCCTAATATCTGGCCATTTACTGACCGATTCTTCAAATCTGTTCTCTGCCACCCAGAAAGAACTGCCTCCCTGCCCAGCCCCCACCCACCCCCGGGCAAGTGAACAGAAATCACCCCCTAGTCGGATGAGCTTGCTCAGAGCAAAGCCAATGGAGATAGTTGTTTTACGGTCTTGACGCCTTTGCCATTTATCTACAGGGATCATGAGAAATCTTCCCACGGCAAATATCCCTGCATCTAGCACCCATGCCAAGTCATATCTGTGCTTGTCCTGTAATTGTTTCATGTATAGTAAGTTTGTTTTCCCAGCAAGTTCTTTGAGGATGAGAAGGATGGGAACTAGGGCAGGAGGAGCAGCGGAAACAGTCGCCACCTAGGCGCCCTCCTCCTCTCGTGGAGCGGGGGCGGTTAAGAGTGAGAGCAGCGATAAATGTTACCTGGGTTTCCACTGTATCCAGCACGGTGGTAAGCCCTTCTACAAATGTTATCTACGAGGTGGGTATTCTGAGTCTCCCTATTTTTACCCAACACGGAGGCTTACAAATATGTTAAACAACTCATCGAAAGTCACATGACTGGTTGCTGAATTGAGATTTGAACCCAGTCTCATGTCAGAGAATACGCTTTGAAACTAGTCTGTGGTGATGGTTTTGTGCATTCTTTCCTCTTCACCATGCGCCCGCTCTGTGCTTGGGGGTTCAGCTAACATAAATAAAAGACAAAGAATTCCCAGCCTTCATGGAGCCTCACAGGCTATTTGGGGAATATGGGCAATCAACCAATAAAACACACAGATATGTAGGGGGTGGTAAGTCTAGAGAGAGAAAAAAAGAAAGGGATATAAGGGGAGGGGGAGAAGTAAAAATAGGGTGTCTGGCGGGCGTCACCAAGAAGGTGGCATTTAAGGAGAGTCTGAAGGAGGTGAGGGAGGGAGCCAGGAGGAGACAGCTGGAGGTCACCATTCCAAGCCCAAGGAACAGCAGCAGAAAAGGACCCGAGTTAGCACAGGACCTCGGAGCCCCCTGTGAATCTTTTACTTGGAATTGCATGGGAAGACACAGGAGGTGTGAGCGGCTGGGGAGACAGGTCAGGAGGTCATTGCGCTATGACAGGGATGGGTGACAGCGCTTGGTCCAGGGTGCTAAGAGGGAATGTAGGAGAGAGAATAAGATTCTACTTGTATTTCAGAGACAGAACCCACAAAATCTCCTGATGGATGATGGTTTGGGAATAAGAGAACAGGGGAGGAGAGAGAAATGGCAGGGAGCTTCGCTGGCTGGATTTTTATCAGGGCAACTAAAACGGTGGGACCTCTAGTGGCTGAGATGCAGACTCCGGTGGATGCTGGATAAACAATCAAGGGTTAGGAAGCTTTAAGTGTGAGGCATCCGTTAGACATCCAGCGGGCGATGGGCCAGACAGGAGACGGTTCCTTGGCAGACGAGGGCACAGCGACGTCACTCGCAGGCCAGCCGTCGAGGGGAGGGACTGCGCGCAGATAAAAAGTCTGAGTTTCAACTCTGAGGTTTGGATTGTGGACAAGCCATAGCAATTACTGATTGGGACATTCTCTCTGTCGCAAAGGGAGAAGCCAAGTGAGGACAGGTCAAGTGTGCCATCTAAGCCACAAGCCCGGTCAGGTTAACGGTGTGCAAACTGCCTGACTCTCCACCGTCTTGGGATACATTTTTAGGTCCGTGTGTGGATTAGCCAAGTAACTGTAGAAAGCTGCAAATGCTCTTTTCCACCCCCCGCCCCCGCCCCCAAGTAGTAACATGGACATTGCTGAACGAACCCTGTACCGGGGCACAGCCTGAGACTCCCACGAACCAGTGAGGAGTAAGCTGGAGAATGAAGACGTGAAGATACTGAGACTTCTGAGTTACAGGAGTTGAATGTCATTAAGCTTTCATGTGTTTAAAGAAAAAGGCCAACACATACTTGATTGCTTAATCATGAAAACTGTCCAGGAGCTCACCTAACGGTGCCCACCGCCCATCTGAATGGGGATGGTCTTTGAATGTTTCCTCTCTCGTTACAACAAAATCACTTAAATGTATACAATTTATAAAAGCTTCATCCAATCATCCAATGAGAATGTCCCCAGCTGCATAAACATTAAACACTTCAAAATATTAAAAAAAGGAATCAATAATCCCTCTATCCTTCCATTGATTCTAACCCCTCTCTGATTACACTAAAGGAATGTACAGTCAGAATCAATGCTGTATGCTTTCATTGTATTTTCACAGGTATTATCTGATTTAACATTCCCAGCAAAACTAGTGTTCATTGTACAGATTTGAAAACTGAGGCCAAGGAAGGTCGAGGGTCACAGAGCCAACAAGTCATAGCAACAGAATCCATACTGTTCTCTTTCTCCAAATCCGAGGGAGCGCCTCTCAGCACAACAGCTGCTTGCCACAAAATGTTGTTTTCTTGTTTAATTATAAACCCTCCCAAACGTGGTTCTAAGGCACAGACACTTGTCTGGATTCCATTAATAAAACCATTATGTCATATTAGTTCCTAAAGAGGCTTATGAATTGCAAAGTCACCCATTTGCTCTGTAATTCAATGCCTCGTTCAGTGAGCACTTACCTGGCACCAGACACCATGCGCCACCTCTCCCTGAGACATGCACCTGTGGCGTGCCGTCCCAGGCCACCTGCAGCCTGGAGGGGCGCCATTCCCATGTCTCACTTCGGACAGAGGGTCCTCGCACCGGCCCTGAAGCAGCTTTTCCCTTCACTGGCAGTACCCATTCAGACCTCCAGTTTGTACTGTTGTCTGCCAGCAATACAATCGGCCTCCTTGGTGTGTATAAACAAACTATTGTGAGAACACTTCTAAAAAATTAACTGATGATGAAACCAACATCAGCAAAGAAGACCAGATTTCTTTGATTATATTTCTGACCTTTTTCTCTCCACGAGCAGTGACCACCACCCAGCAGATATTCCAGAATCGGTCCGAGTGTGAACGCAGACAAAATGAACAATTCCTGGGAACGGGTACTGCTCACTGGCATCCAACACGCAGTAAAATATAAAATGCATGCAAACTATCTTTCCTTTCCTTCTGCCTCAAAGATCTGTCCATAAACATTGGCACACACACAGGACTATATTGTGTCAGCTGTAGTAATATGGAAAAATAATCTCAATTATCATAAGCTAGAAAGTTATGGTAACTAGTCTTTCAAATACATCACCATGTGTCACAATTTGGCATAAACTCCGATCCTTATGAATAATTCACATTTTGTACATTAATAATGCATGTCCTCTCCCTATTGGAATGCTCCCTAACACAGAACGGATGCCTCCTAACAATTTCCTCAATTGACATGATGGAGTAAGTCTAAAATTAGAATGGTGGGTTTTTTTAATGCTGCCTTTACTATTGTAACACTCTGGCTTGCCCATGAGGTTATCAAAAAATAAAGGTCCTATTAATTCTTGTCCTCTGCATGACAGTCTTTCAGTTCAGTACCCCAACCATAGCTGATCCCAGTGATAAGAACATTTGCAAAGCAAAACCTGAAATCAAGGAGACTAGACAGGGCTGATAGGGATGGATTAGTTCTGCTACATTTCTCCCTAATTATGTAATTATATAGTCACAATAATAGAGAATGTAGTTGCTAAAATATGGTAACCAGCAGGAGAAAGAAAGAAAGAAAAGGAAAGGAAAGAAATGAAAAGAAAAGAAAGGGAAAGAAAAGAAAAAAGAAAAGAAAAGAAAAGAAAAGAAAAGAAAAGAAAAGAAAAGAAAAGAAATGAAAAGAAAAGAAAAGAAAAAGAGGGGATGGACCAAAACAAACCAGGCAGGAGTTCTTAATAATTACAGATGTTTCCTGTCACCAGGTTTTCCTCCTTAGCTGTTTACCTCGGTAAAATTTCTATTCCATTTGCAGTACAATTACCTGGCACACAAAGAAAGTCTGAAGACCCGGTGAGACAAAGGTGCCAGGACATATCCGTGGAGAAAGCCAGCACCATGCC
>PVIA01006020.1:76210-87679 GCA_004024845.1 Tonatia bakeri | reverse complement strand
ATTCATTCTTTCCTTTAGCACATATTTAGGGAACCACTTGCCGGTGCCAGGGACTCTGTCCCTCCCTAAACAATCCCTCAGTGGGTTCCAGTGTGTATTCCGGCAGCAGAGATCCACCGCCCAGACTAAGGACAGGGGGGGATTGAGATTTGAGCATCTACCCCCAGCTGGCCTTGCCAGGGGCTACCCACGCCGCCTCTCCCAATACCTGGGGCAGAGGCGGGTCACTGTCCAGGACCTGGAGTCCAGAGAGACCTTTCAGGGGGCAGAAACCTCCCTGGGGGCAGAGGGTCCCTGACCTTGTTCACACCGAGGGCGTCTGCCTTCTTCCTCAGCCAGCTGGTCCATCCCCTGGAAAAGTTAAGTTGGCGGCGAGTGGGAGGACGGGCACCGGGGGCATCCGGCAGGCTCCGCGCCCGCCCGGGTTCTCAGCTCTAACTCCCATGGCTACCGAGAAATATTTATTTCGGGTAGATGGGCTCCCGCGGCTACTGGAGCCAAACACGCGGCCACCATCGGAAAGCCAAGCCATCCAAGAGATAAAGATAGATCCATGACATACCTGGACCTGGCCTTCCGGGGGCAGCCCCCGGAGGTGTGGATTCCGGTGGAGAGAGCCACCGCGCAGTTCCCATTCACCAGCGCGCGGCCCGAGATTGTCCTCCTCCCTCCGGAGATGCTGGCTAAGGAGGAAGACAATTGAACCGGCGAACAGAGAAAAAGAGGATTCGTACTCACCCCTAGGCGTCTGCTCCGGATCCTCACGTACCCTTGCTTCACTATGTCATTAAAATTGGAAGCCATCCCGGTCAGCCGGTGACCCCCTCACCCGAGCGCACGCACCCTAAGTGGCTCTGGGGAGGGTGGAGGGCAGGGTCAAGAGAAGGCGTGGGGGCGGGGAGAAAGTTGAAGAGGTGTAGCTGCTTCCGCTGCGGCTCTGCAAGGCTTTAGAAGGCGCACATCACTTTGCCTGTCCCCCCAACCCTGGAAGTGGGCGGCGTGCAGCCACTTTGGGGGAGCGCAGAGAGCGCAGCGCCGAGGCGAGGCGGGAGCGCCGGCGTCAGCTGACTCATCAGCCAGCCTGCCAGGAGGAGGAGCGGCGGCTGCCCAGGGATCCAGCCCTGCCTCCTCCCAGGCCCAGGAGGAGGAGGAGGAGGGAGGGGGGTCTAAGAGGAGGAGCTGTGCAGGTCCCTGCGTTAGGAGTGGCCACCCACCCGCCGACACACTCGAATGTGCTCTCCCAGGGTTCCCCACCCACCTTGCCCAGCCCACTTCCCCAAGTGATTGGACGTCCAGCGCGCTCCCCCGGCGCCCCTGCACCTCACAGACAGCCCACCGGTGTAATGCTCCCTCTCTGCTTGCGCTGGTGGCTTATTTTAGAAGGAGAGGAAATTTCACTTTTTCCCAGCCACCGCCTACCCCTCCTCTGCCTTCAGTCCTGTCTCTCCCCTGAGAAGGGCTGACTTTTACATCAGTGGTGGGTTTATCTAGGGAGGTGGTGTTGCCATGGTTTGCCTTGACCTTGGCATATAAGGGCAGGGAGAGTGCCTTGGCTTAAGCTGCACGCTCCCTCGGGTTTCCTTGCATCCTGCACCCAGTCCTCGGTGACACCCTTTGCCACATTTCCATTGTCTGAACCTATCTTTCCCAGCAGAACTTAAGTTTCCAGGGGCTAAGCCTGGGTTTCACGAGTACCCCTAAAGGCTGGCCCAGAGCGGGTGCTCCATAAATCCTTAGTACCAGGCACCTTGAAACTCTCCCGTAGCTTTTGAGGTAGGTCTCCCCCAAGTGTAAACACCATACCCATAAGTATGCCTCCAGAGCCCTGCAACAGAGCTCATCCTCATAACCACTATGGGACACGGTCTGCAGAAGAAATTAAAGGGGACCAGACTTTGCACTCACCTGACTGTATTACCTTTCTTGGGTAGGTGATAGCCGGTAACAGCTATGGGGCACCAGGGGGCTGGACCGTGTGCTAATTCTGTTAAAGGAATAACGAGGTAGATACCTTCATCCGTATTTTACAGACACTGGAACTCAGAAGAAGGAAGAGGTCTGCCCCAGCCCCACGGGGCTAGGACTGCAAGGAGGAAACACGGTCCCATACCCCTTCTGAAAAGCAGCTGGCACAGGGGACGGAGGTTACTCTCTGGTTTCCGAGGGAGTGCTTTCCAATCATGGCGCTAGCCACAAAAGCAAACACAGCATCCGAAATATGTCAATTCGTGTTACCTGGAGGTGACCAAACCAAGGCTGGGTGACCTTTGGTTGGAGCTATTAAGATGAAAATTCGCTTATTTAGTGGACCGTTTCCCCTGCTGACCCTAGCAGGGCCTTTCCACTCTAAGGGTGACCCTTTTCTCACCAGGAACACAAAGTTGAGTCACCTTGGGTTTCATGGGTATCAGTTAAAGAAGAGAAAGACCCAAGAATGTGTCACAGGAGAATCAAGACTAAATCAGGACAAGCAAAAAGCAAGTACCCCGTCGGGGACACGCTTCTGGCTGCGTAGTAAACCAGCAGCTTAGCCATCGGGTTGGCATTCGATGTACATGACGTTTTAAGTTTAAATCTCTCACCCAGAGAGGATGGAATGATGAGAAAAATCATTTAGAGAATTATTTTTGAAGGCTTAGAACTTAAAAAAAAATACTGTCCATGGTGTCCATGAAGCAGACTGACGTGTCCTTGGGAGGCAGCTGTGCACCCTTCACTCGTGGCCTAAACCCCCGGCATCACAGAAACACCGAGACGGGGGCTTGGCATGAGGAGCCTCAGGTGCAGGGTACGGGGTGACACAGATAATTCCTGGCAAACACTGAGACTGAGAAATCTGGCCCTCAGTAGTTCATGTTGAGTTTAATCAACATCCATAAATAATTAATCTAGGAGCGAGGAAATTGGAATCAAAGTAGATACGAAGGAACAAGAGACTTTTTCAATTGCAAAACTGAATTCAGTAAGTGGTTTTATTTGTTTTTGGGGGGGAGGTCAAACCGATAGGCGTGCCAAATGCACAGACTGTGCCGTGCAATTCACAGGGTGGACGGCTGCCGATGCTTTCCCAAAACGTGCGCGGGACACGCCGGGGCAGGAGGGGAGAGGAACCATTCACAGAGCTGCACAGCACACAACTCTGCAACTACGCACTGCCCACCAGACACGCAGTCACAACGGCACCGTGAGACAGCACAAAAATCCTTACTTCAATTTCCGTTTAATCTCCACAACTTAGAACTTAGGTCCGTATCCATTTCTGTTTGCTGTCTCAACACCCAGACACCCCCTCTTCAGCAGCGGTCACCGCTTGCACTCTGTCATCCTCCGCTGCCAGGACGAGGGTGCAGCCTAGCACGTCGCCTTCCTCCCCACGTACCGTCTGGTCCAGACACACCACCTACGCTGTGTGAGGAAGACTTCATTGCATTACCTTTGCTGATTTCTCGGGCAATGATTCACTCCAGGCATGGCTGAGAGGCAGTTTCCCTGGATCCCAGGAGCTACAAGAGTGGAGGCCACAGCGGAGCAGCAGGAACAGGCGATGAAGAGAAGCGAACTACAGCCTGAAGACACCGTTCGAACCCCCTTATTCTGCACCCCACGAACCTACTGTGCTATGGAAGCACATGTGAGGCTGGTATAACAACTGAACCCCAAAGTGCAATGATTTCAGTGGGATGTGAGCTTATTTCCCTCTTATGAAACGATCCCGCATGGCAGGCTGTCCCGGGGAGAAAGCAAGCTCAGACTGAAGCTGGCAGGTCCGGTCATTGCCCCACCTCAGGAAGGGGAAAGGGAACAGAGCGCAGAGAGACAGCAGCGTCCGTGTGACGATGGCACCCAGTGGCTTCAAACCCCTCTTCCTCTTGAAGTCCACTACCATTTTGTCACATGGCCACGCCTATCATCAAGGGTGAATGGGGACAGCAGTCCCCATTCTGGCATGGCTGTATCTCTGAAAGGATAACACAGAATTGGCATTGGGCAGGTCACTGAGCGCCGTCTACCTCCCCAGTGTCATTCTGAGACTTTGTAATGGCACATGTCAAAAAAATTCCTTTTTTGCTTAAACTAGCTCAGCCTGAAGTATTCTATCCATCGCAACCAAAGGAGTCCTGTCAAAGGCACCGTGGTACTGGGATTTAAAGTCTCAAGCCTCTCAACTAAACTAGATCCAGACGTGCCTGTAAGGCCCAGATTGCCTGAGAAAATTCCAAATTTTTCTGTGTCATTCTCCCATAAAACTATAGGCTAACAGAGGAGAAAATGACCTCAGCCAACTGGTCCAGCCTCTGCCATTCGGGATTTACTGCTCTTCCAACTCTGAGTGATTCTGGTCGAGTGAGTGTGGATGGGCCATAACAGGGCTAGACACCTGATCAAGTCTGGTCAATCAGCACATGCCACCCTTGGACGCAGGGATTGCACAGGGATGGACATGTGATCTAGAAGACCCAATCAAAACCTTCCCTGGATAAATAGATGAAAACACTGAGATACGCAGCTGCACCTGGCCGCCTTGCTTCCGAAATGAGAGCCTAGCTGAGAACAAAGCCAAGAAGGAGAATGTGGGCCTGGAGACAGAGCCAGAAATACAACCCCCCCCAAATCCAGAACGACCTTTTGTACTTTCCATCGACACAGTCTGTTGGGTTTTTGTCTTGTTTATTTGACCCTCTTACTTTGGGTGACAGAGCACACTCCCAAGGGCTGGGACTAGGGCGAGACACACGAGGCACTCGGGTGCAGTGTTGGGAGGCCCCTACCGGTCTCAGGGCTGGGTCAGCACTGAGGCTGCAGCCGCAGGCCCCTGATGGTGGTGGTTCTTTGCACCGTGCACCTGAAGTGCCTCGCCCTCGCCCTCACCCTCGCCCTCGCCCTCACCCTCGTGCTGACCCTGACAGCACCTGGCTCAGTCAGCTCGGGCTGCCGGTACAGAGTCCCACAGAGATCAATTTCTTACTGAGAAGAAGACTAATTTCTTGCTGAGATGTCCAACGTCAGGATGCCAGAAGATGCCTCTTCCTCACTTGCAGACAGCCACCGCTCACTATGCAGGGAGGGGACCCTCTGGTCTCTCTTCCTCTTGACGTCAGGGCACTAATCCCATCATGAGGACCCCACCCCCACGACTCCATCTGACCTAATCACCTTCCAGAGGCCCCACCTCCAAACGCCACCACGTCAGGGTCAGAGCTTCAGCACGTCAGTGTTGGAGGGACACAAACATTCAGGCCACAGTCCTGCCCTTGTGAAAAACACGCGGGCTGAAATGGAATCCGTGTGAGTTCGAAGTGGAGAACAGAGAACCGAACTCCTGTCTGTCATCTTGTTGGTGTGAAACAAAACTGCGTCCCGCACTGAAACACAATGTTGGAGTCAGAGCGTTGCAGGGCCGGACACGAACTCGAAGGCCACCTCCTCTGACATATTCCAGTCGGAAATCCACTCCGGTTTGAAATGCGAATGACTCGTGCCCTTCCTTCTGCTTTTCATTCAGCCAATTGTTACTACTATTGTTATTGTTGTTGTTGTTGTTATTTAGCTCTTCGGGAGAAACAATCGTGTGCAAACCTCCAGAAGCTTCTACCTTTTCTGGAGCAGGTGATGGGCTCCCCAGCTTCACCAAAGGAGGCTGTGTTTTCACCAAGTAGCACAAAGTAGCCAGGCGGCGGCCGAGATGGCACTTGGCCAATACCTTTGCCAAAAATAGCTTGAGCCTTGGCCCTGTGGCCCACGCTCTCAGCAGGAGAGCCACAGAAACATATGCGGCCTTTCCTCAGGCAGGGTGAGAAAGCACTAATGAAAACAATGGGCCGTCACTAAGGTGAGGGGGTGTCTGCTGGGTGGTCAGGTCTCCTTCCCCCCCATCCTGACCCAGCTGAATAAGGGTGGCTAGGGAGGCGGCTCCACAGCCAGGTGGGGTGGGGGAGGACCTGGGCTTCGGGTTGCTTTGGTTGCTCCCTGCCCCCCTGCTTTCTCCCTGCTTCAACAGATACGATGGTGCATCTGCTATGGGCGGTGATTGTCCCCGTAGAGCTCAGATCCCAGCAGGAGACAGGAAACATAAACGGGCAAAGAAGCAATTTAAACATCTACAGATGGTGGTGCAAAGGAAATGGGTGAGGTGCTATGCAGGGAGTAACAAGCAGCCCCAGACAGGGAAGACTTCTCTGAGGAGGTGGTAAGAAGCTCTGTGAACCCTCAGGGCAAGCGCCTTCCAGCTGGAGGCAAGAACCCTTGAAAGCCAGGACCCCTCACCAGCCAAGTTCAAGGGTCTGAGGGAAGGTCCGTGTGCCTGAAGCCCAGCAGAGGGAGAGGTGTGGAGAATAGTCCTGGACATAGAATGGGACAATGGAATCCAGGTCCTAGCAGGCCACAGAGAGAGGACTGCATTCTATTCAAAAGCACGAAATTACGCAGAAACATCTGATTTATATTTCAAACTATTAGTTCTGTCTGATGAATAAAAACATAAATTAGAAAGTACTGGACTGGAAATGATGAGACCATATAAAAATGCACCTCTAAAAACCTTTACCCAAAAATCTTTGAGAGAAATGAAGCTTGCAAATTTATATCGATTGATATAATTGTTTTGAAGCGTAAGTGATGAAATCTATTAAAACATTTAAAACTTTGATAATTGCTTATCTTTGGTCCTCAACGAGTCCCACTCTGGGAATGTATCCAAAAGCACGGATATTTAGTTACAAGAATATTCACTGCAGTATCATTTATGATGATGTGTATATTTATCTTAATATGATACATATACCTTAATGCAACACATATATCTTAACATAATACATACATCTAAACATATTTTTCCCATGGAAGCATACCATGCTTACCATGGAAGCTTCCATGAAAGCATGGAAGTATGTACCTATACATACATACAGGTAACCAAATTTCCAAAAGAGCTTGGATCCACGGGGCACCATCCTGCCCCATTAAAAAGTTCTTTCTCTAAACCTGGGTGAAATCTCCATAAAACTCCTGGCCTTTTTGGCAACTAGTAGGTAATAAAGAGTCCGTTTTAATTCAATAGCCATATAAATGGAATATTAACCATGTACAGTTTACCCCAGGCCCCAGTTCTGCTGCAGGAGTGCTGTGAGGATTGGGGATGGCTTCTTTGCGATTTTCTGCTCTACCGTCTCTTCTGTGTAACAGCTCCAGGCTCTGGACCCTCCAGGACTGGATCTGGAGGGAAAGAAGAGGCTAGAGCCGGGGACAGTTTCTCCTGCTCCAGGTTTTGCCTGGAAATGCGCGTGCTCCGCGGCAGCAGGTATATACACGCCCACTCTGCTCTAACAGCTTTTGTGGATTCATGAGACACGCACCTGCCCAGAGCTCCACCTGCAATCCTGTTCTCCTCCCTCTGGCTGCTCTTCACTGCCCAGGACACCCCAGGGATCCCAGGGCTCCAGAGCTGTCCTGGGTTCCCCTCCCCCTTCCAGGCAGGCCTCTTGCCGGATCTTCAATAAGATGGCCCTTACCTGCTCCCTCTGAGTGTTTGGCCAGAGGCAAAATTCCCTCAGTGTCACCCCATCAACAAAAGGCCAGCTCATTCCAGGGTACCTCCATGAGTCAAGGCAACTGGTCAACATCAGGCCACCACCTTTAGACTATTAAGGAGTAGGTCAGGCACCAGTCCATGTCCCCACACTCGTGGGGATGCATGTCTTCTGAATGATTCTGTTCTATGTCACTCCCCTGCTGTAGGGTAAGGGGTAGCTCCCCCTGCCCAGAACACTTCTCTGCCCAAGAGCCATTCTTCTTCAGTCTCTTGAGTCACAATCTCTCACTGAAGCTGAAGTTGCATGATCAGCAAATGCGGACA
Source organism: Tonatia bakeri (assembly GCA_004024845.1). Classification (NCBI taxonomy): domain Eukaryota; kingdom Metazoa; phylum Chordata; class Mammalia; order Chiroptera; family Phyllostomidae; genus Tonatia; species Tonatia bakeri. Next base: position 79,827 of record PVIA01006020.1, on the reverse strand, counting down.
AAATGGGTGCGAACGACCCTTTTTTGCACCCTCTGCTCAGATGGTCCAGCAGCACCTTGCTTCACGACATTTTCCAAGGGTTTTCCCGCCCTGGGCTTTTGAAGCTTCTGCCGACATTGGAAGAGTAACGCTTCCCATTCCGTTAAAAACCATTAAAACAGATGTAAAAGATGTCGCTTCTTATTTGTTCCTTCAACAGATACCATTTGAGCCAGGCTTGCAAGGCTGTGAGGGGTCAAAGGAACAGACAGAAAGAGGATGACCGGACTCTGCCCTCAGGCCGTCCCTCACGGAGGTGCAAGACATTAATAAAATACTCGGAGAGAAGTGTGAGATTGTGCCCAAAAGAAAGTTATGTGATGTCAGGACGAGGGGGAGGACCTGACCCCTTTGGAAGGTGGGGGCAGGTGAAGAAATTAGGGAGTATTACATGGGGGAGGGGTGGGGAGCAACACACATGTCCCAGGCAAAACAGCACATGTTACACTCGGAACAGAAAGGTCCGGGTGACTGGAATTTAAGGAATCGGGAGAGCGTAGTGGACGATGAGGTCAGAGAGAATAAAGGGTTCCTTCTATACTGACCAGTGTGTTATAAATGATCTGTGCAGTATGGTGCAAGGTTTTCTTTTAAAGGAGGATTTTTATAAATATTTTTAAAACCCAGGTTGAATATCTCTAAAGCTAAAATATTAGCAGCAGTTGTCAGTTGTTGGCAGGAGTGTTGGGGATGTTCATTTTGTCCTGTGCTCTTAAAAAATAACAAATCCCAATGCAATTAAAAAAAAATAGACATATTATTTCTTTCTGCATGGGTGGACCTCGTGTCTTAACTTTTATAACCAAAGACACAAAGGCAAACACAAACCTCTGGTGAACTTGACCAGAATGTGAATTTTACAACCCTGGGCTCATTAGTCTCTCCCAGAAACTGGACTGGCTTCTCTGATGAGAGAAGAGCCCTCCTCTCCAGAGGTCAGTGCAAAGCAGCCCAGGAAAATCTCGGCGGTGCATGAGAAGGAGACCAGAGGGAAGTAACGGGATGACAAAGGCCCTGGCCATCCACGGAGCTCTTTGTCAAAGCAGAGCGGGTGTGTGCGTGCTGCTTGTCACGACGAGATTAGAAGTCAATATTCCGGAGGTCTCCTCAGGACTGGTCCCCGGGTTGACAGAGTGACTCAGGGCAGGTCATTAATTTCCCCTGCCTTGTCACCTGATCTGGGAAACAGAGCTAAATGGGGCCAGCCTTCCAGATGCTGTCTGGTGCAGTCTCGGGGCAAAATGCGGGAAGAGGGCAAGTGTGACGTCCCAAGCGTTCTGCCAGTGTTAATTAATCCTCGTGGTGCCCCAAGCCCTGTACTGTCACCTGCTTTGTCAGCAGAGGGACCTGACGCAGAAAGACTAAATGACTTGTCCAGAGACACAGACGGAGCCGGCTGCAGAATGGGGGTGGGCAGTCCACGGTGTTGCCATTCAAAGAGGAAACACTGCAACTTCACTCACAATTAAATTGCATCGGGAGTGTTTTTATGCTGAAAACATAGTTTCCATGTTGATGAATTATGAGGCAAGAAAAAACGGACGCATTTACAATAAGAGATGACAGGAAGATGCATTTGTAATGTTAGAGACGCCTTTCTTAGGCTGGGGACCGCATTAGCCTCACTCACACATTGACTTTGCTTTAACCTCACTGGCCAGAGCTGAGTCCCACGACCTTGGCCTCACAGACAGGTGGGGAGGTGGGAAAGCATAGGTGTCATGGAAGGCAGCCATGAGCCAGACTAAGGTGGCAGTCTGTGGCACAGGCTGGGAACTGGGTCAGACAGAACCCAGGAGGCTGAAGCGACCAGTTAGAAAGCCACTGGAGGACACCTAGCAGCCTCCGACAAACACACCCGAATCTGAACATGGCGGAGGACAAGTTCATTGTCTTCCCCATGTCATCCCCATCTAGTATTTCCTGTGACATTAGTAAGCAGGTTTTTAGCTGGAGAAAGCACGAAGCTCAGCCACCAGGACCTCAGAACAAAGGCAGTTATTGCCGTAGTTATGGGAATCTACGATGCCATTCATGTTAATGTGCACGACCAATTCACTCACTGGTCAGGAAGGGGCACTACCACCGGCCTCCCTTTTCAAGTCCACGACCCACCACAGTCATTTAGCTAGCCTTGCTGAGGTATAGCTGACACCCAACAAACTGCACATAATGAAATGCAAAATTTCCTAAGTTCAGACACACAGACATGCCTACAAAATCAACGCCATGGTCAAGGTCATAATCACATCCATCAGCTCTCCAAGTTTTCTCAAGCCCCTGCAATCCCTCGCCCCCGGACTGCAATGGTAACCATTTTGCCATATGCCAATGTATCGAATCAACCCTTGTATGCCTTAAACTTACACAATGTCGAGTGTCAATTGTATCTCAATAAACCTCGGGGGTGGGGGGAGGGTGTTGTTTCTATTTCTAGCCTCCTCTTTTCGTGGAGACCGTGACAGGCTAATATACGCAGACCTAATCCATTACACTGTTGACTCATAGTCTACTATATGACCGTAACACATTTTATTTCTCCTTTCTCCACTGATGGAACTTCAAACCATTTCCGTGTTATCCCATTACAAGCAACAGATGCTCAATTGTTATGCCTAAACTGTGCAGTAAGTGCGTCACCGTATGCCTTTCTAAAACATGTCTAAAATCACTGTCAGTCATTGACAACATCGGAATGCTTAAAGAATATAGGTACTTGGGGGCTTTATAAAGTGAAATTTTAAAAAAATGAAATCAAATAAGTCCAGAGACTTTCTAAGGAGCCAATGCAATAAAAATAGTCCATTTTGTTGAAAGTCTGCAGGGAGAATAAAAAGTAAACTAATATATTTTAAATACTTCTTTGATTTCCCTTGCAAGCTTCAAAATTTAACTCTCACATCAGTCTATTTAAATAACTGTGAACGTACAACTGTAAATGAGAGAAGCAAGGACATGTAGGACATTGCATTAGTATTTTAGCTCAAAGGAAGATAACATTTAATCTTCTGAAGTGACGTGGACAAGATCACGTTTCACTCGCCCGTGGAGTAAAACCCACGCCCTGGTCTTTGGCATCAAGGTCGTACCAGGGCCAGGATCCTCAACCGCCTCTGCCGTTGCCTACTTCTTGCCCCTGCACAGCCCCCACCTTCTCGCTGGCCCTGAAGCACACCCCACCCCCTCGTTCCCTACTCCCTTTCGCGCACCCCTCCTTCTGCTTCTCACAATTGCCTCCCACTTGTCGGTCCGTCGTGTGGGTCTCCACTGAGCTCCTTCCTCGGAGAAGCCTTGCTTGCCCACTGAAGCTCCCAACGAGGTCACTGGCCCTCATGAAACGGTTTCATTTTCTTCTTCAAAACGCTTATCACAAATTGAAATTATGTTGTTTAATAATGTGTTAACATGTTGCGTGTCTCTTCCCCACCCCCGTTTAGACTGAAACTCCAGCAGGGACTGTCTGACTTGCCCACCACAAGCCACAGGGCCTGGCACGATGCTCAACATTGCTGGAAGGAAGGAAGGGAGGGAAGGAGGGAGGGAGGGAGGTTGGGAGGGAAGGAGGTGGGGAGGGAGGG
>PVIA01006020.1:0-76110 GCA_004024845.1 Tonatia bakeri | reverse complement strand
TAATGTCTCTGTGATGGTCTGAGATGTCACTGGCCACTCTTAATTTGCAGGTATTACTATAAAGTCTGTTCATCTTCAATTATTATATAATTAAATGCATGTGTTCACTGGATAGTTTAACCCATTTTCATTTTTAACGTATCTTGGTATGTTTGGTCTTCTTCCTGCCCTCTTAATTTTGGTTTTCTGACTTTATGCTCCTTTTATGATTTATGTTCCCCCCTTTTTCTATTTAAGTTTTCATAATTCTGCTGTTGAAAAAAAAGCGTTGCTGACGACGGTTACCATGTAATCCATGCACCAGGCTGCTTACATTAACACTGCTCTGTGATGCCGAGAAATTCTTGCCCAGAAAAGTAAAGTTGCCAGTAACTTACTTGTTGGTTGCAGGAACTTGCTGGGAACACCCATTTCTCTGAACAATAGACTATTCACCTTGCTCTCTTCCGTGCTGGGAACAATAGTCCCTTCTTCCTAAGGAAACAACAGATTGCTCGCGTGGACTCACCCAATTATTGTTTATTCTTTAAAGATTCACTTCAAAGTGTGCACCTCTCCGTATCCCTCCAACCTCAACTAATCTGTCACAAACTTTGCAAAACCCCAGAGAGGTCCCCCCATTGACAGCAGTGCCTTAAATCGAGACATGGAGAGCCTGCTTTTGGTTTTTCCCTTTGGAGGTGGCCCGGACGGACTCTCTGTCCTGCCTTCCTGCTGTGGACCATCAGCCTGGCTCTGATCCGCCGCTGTTTTCATGGTCTCTCTGGGGAGTCAGCCCAACCACACTGTCTTATTTTTATACCCCTGGCAGGTAATTTCATAGTTCTATGAATACATTTAAATAGATTTTTCATGTTTATGTCAAAAAAATGTTAAAGTCTAGCTTTCTGTAGAACATAGAAAACTAAGCAATTTTTTTATTTCCCCTAGACCCTACCCCCTTTCTGAGCTTTTTTGGTTACAAGGAGAGGGGATTATACTGATAAAGATGGTGATGATTTCACATCAGTCTTTCCCTTTCCATGATTATTTTTGACACCTGTATTAGGTTCTATATGTATATAAATATCTGTGATGGGGAAATTAGCATTCTGTCTTATACGAGCCTCACCCTTCCTCTTCCAGTACCTATTATATAGAACCTATATAAACTGAGACATTTAACCCATACATTTATTAGTTACTGTTTTCTGCACTGTCTCATTCAAGAATTGTTTTTGAAATGTGTGTTTATTTATTCTTGCTATCACATTTAATGAAAGCCTACCATTAAATCACATTTCTCTTGATCACAAATGACAGTATTTTTTATACTGTCATTTTCCTTCCCTGAAATTCTTTGATATATGTTTATGAATAGCAGGAAGTTTCATTTTTAGAAAAAGTACTTAACTTTCCTTCCAGTAGAATGACTGAATTTAAGTGCAAATCAGATGAAGCCTGCACAATTCAACTGGGTGTCATCGTAAGCACCTCTACCAGTTGTATAAACTTGAGAATACAGTTTTAAAATGAGGTCATCAACCCGGCAAGTCTCTATCCTTGGATAGACATCATATTTCTATGTCTTTAAAATTCCATCAAATTCATAAGTCCTATGTAGCAAGGATCAAGGTAATGTGCTTCATGAGGGGAGGAGAAGGAAGCAAATCAGTATGAAATCCAGTATCAGCTTGGGTGAGAGTTACAGGATCTGTGAGGAGACAAATGGATTAGAAAATGTGTACGACATGAACTGGGGGGTATAGGCTAACTGAGCTTGTCTTGGAGTTATGGAGACGTGGTAAGGAACCTGAAACAGACCTCACTGTGTCCCCACAGGGCGGTCACTGCAAATCTTGTGGATGAAACCTATGGTCACGAATAAATCCATTTAGTTGGAATAATAGCTATATTCCTTAAGTGTGACCACATGTCTTAAACACTAAAATTAAGTATTAAACTTTTGAGAGTAATGAAACCATGGTATTAATATTTTTCTGTAAACAATAAATTGTACACACTTTATCTTATGCATTTGAAACATTTTTAAGAAAATGAAAACTTCAAAATTTTATAAGTTTAAACAGTAAATTAAAAAGATTTGGTAACTATTCAGGGAAGTTGTTTTTATTAGTTTAGTCTCTTGAAGTACTCAAATAAAGGAAATACATTAAATTTATCAAAGGTGTTTAAAATATTTGAGGTGTTTAAGCTTTTAAAGGAAGCTTTTTTTTTTTTGGTCAAAGATCACTTAGAAGTGATTGCTAACATCTGCTGAATTTAAAAATAGAGTAATAGAATAATAATAGATTTGTGAGTGCCATTTAAAGCATAAGAAACAGCTAGTATTTTTGTATGACTGTGATGGTTACTAAATTGAATACTAATTTTTTGAAAACCTTTTGAATAGTATTTTTTCCATGTACAACCATCTGTGGGGGCATTTAAAAAACCTTGCATAAATATATCTTTTCTTTCTTGTTGCTTCATCAAGCATTTATTTAATTCTGAAACAGAGCTTTGTTAAGTGTCTATTATAATCCATATTTGAGTAAGACACTGGGGATACGTTTGGACATGGAGGAGGGTTACTAACAATATATTCACACAGACACATATTTTTAGACTTTTATAAATTTTGTAAGAGGTGTTCATGCCCAATAGCGCTAAAATGCTGCTTCCTCCCCCACTAACTTCCTGCTTGCCACACTTCCCTTTTATCAAGTGGTGTTAACAGGGTCGTGGCCAACCCTGGCTAAGAAGAAAATGAATTTAGGGTGCACTGATTTGGGTTTTAGTGGGATAAATGTGTGCCGTTCATAGCCATTGAAGTGTTCCGATTCCGTGTTTGCTGACTGGTCTGGTGTCGGAACTGCTTCTTGAGAGACTCCCGGTGCCTGCGGGGGTGCCCTCCGGGCCTCCTGCCACTGGACACAGAGATAGCAGTGGTGTCTCCACAGTGCTGCGCTCCTGACCTCAGAAACGCGTGGCCCAGGGAAGAAAAACAACGCTCAGAACGTTCAGAGCAGATGACAGTCTCCAAGAAATTCCAACCCCAAAGACCTCCAGCATTGAGAGTCTCTCTGACAATCTAGCATAAGCAACAATAAACACACCATATATTTTTATTCCTCGTTGGATGGGAATTATGAAACACAGACTGTCAGAAATCTTGAATTTGTAATGCCCAAGACACACACACATACACACACACACCCTGAGTGGCAGCATTTTTAAATCTCAGCTCATCTGACACCTCACGTCCTGGTGAAGTCTCATGTACTCAGACAGCACAGATCATGGATGGGCACAGAAACTATGTTTTATCTGGTAGAAGTGCAAACTGTCGTCGCTCCTCCCTGCAGAAAAAACGGTGTTTGTCTTTGCTTCCTGTTCATCCCAGCGTGCCTCTATTCCAGGTAATTCGTGCCATTTCGACTTTCCCTTTGAGCCAGTTACAGTGGCAGCCCGGACCTCTCTCAAGAGTAAAATAAAATCACCAGGTTCACTTTGATATCTCTATGTAAGTCACGATTTTACGTCTCCCTGAAAATTATCTTTCTGTGACAGGCCAGAAGGGAAGTTGGAGCTAGCCTGCCTTTTGTTTCCTTAGAGATAACTTAATTTTTCCCTCTGGATACTTAAGTTCTTTTTCTCTATCCTTGAAGATATAAAATGTCGCTGTAGATGAAGGGTGAATTAAAAGGTATTGTCGACAACTTCTAATTTATGACAAAGCAAAAATCATTGTGTTTGTCTTAACCATTTGTGAACTCTGGTTTAGTGGAATTTGTGAATGTTATTAAATACTGTTCACATTGCAACAAACCCCTGATTTTTCACAGGGAAACATTAAACCATCTTTAGAGGTAGACAAACCTGGGAAACATTGTACAAACCCACATTCCTTTCAGTCACTTTATTTCATGCCCATTGGACCTACTTTGATCCATTCTAATGATATTTTTATTATCTTAAATTTTAAGGATACATTTTAAAAACTCTGATGTAGACTCTGGTGTTGTTTTGATCTAAGATTTGTTTCCCAGAAAGATGACACGAGATGACAGCAATATTGACAACCAAGTTTATGTGTCTTGTACTGATGCAGTTTATGGAAACCTTAGGATTAAAATATCACATGTTCAGCATGCTCAGACTCCAAGTTGAAATAAAGAGAAATGCTTATTTTTAGAAAATCAATGCATGGCTTAATACCTGCTATTTCTCCTCATCAACATTTTCTTTTTTTCTTAAAATTCCCCTCTATAAAAAAAAAGAAGCCATTTGCTTTATTTCTGTGAATCCCACAATGAGTGGAAAGGTGTCAAGACTGAATGAATTCCACAGCTAGGAACGGTTGGAGTTCAAGTTTGGGCCACAAGTTCCCCCAACATTACTACCCTGGACTATGGATGCCTCCTTGCTACCAGAGTTAGCGTCTTTTAAAAGTGTAGACATTTCACAACACTGTCTGGAAAAGGTCCCTTTAGGACAAAGTCCACAGGACAATTTAAGTGAAAAAAAAAAAGAGAGAAACATTACATATATCTTAACTTGATAGTAAACCAAAATTGAGGCAAATACCTTATGTTAAATGTATTTAATTATAAGAAAAGACAGAAGGATCTACATAAAACACAAAAAGCTATCTCTTCATGCTGAGATGAAAGGTGATTTTAATTTTCATGTTTACACCTTTCTACACTTTTTAAGTTTTATATGACACTTGAAGTTTTATATAACAAGGTGATGCTAATTTAAGTCAAGAAAAAAATAGGTATAAGGAAACGAAAAACAAATTGTTACTCTAGAATGATGGCATTCAAATGCTCTGGTATGGCATACAAAGAAAATATTCATGACACGGCCCCCGCCGCCCTCTCCTTGTCCCACTTCCCACACCTACCACTTAGTCTATGCTCCGGCCTCACAGAGGAAGTACTAAGGACTCTCCACCCCTCGGCCTGTGCCCCATGATCCTCCTCACTTCTGTTGTTGCTGCTGAGGAAACCTTCCCCGATGTCTTTCAACAGCTGTATCCACGGCATTTTGTAGCCACAGCATCAGCTGTATTCACGGCATTTGCAAATCCCCCTCCAGGGGAACTTCACACAGCGTGGCTATTTCTTTCCATGTTTTCTCCCCTCACCTGCGGGTTCCCAGATTGCAGGGATCGCACCTGGTGTGTCCCTGCGCCTCTGGTGCCCCTGCCTGGCATCTACTGGGCTCCGTGTTTGTTGAATAAACGAGTGAATGAGCAACAAAGCCCAGAACGAGATTATGGGATCGTGTGTTTTCCATTTCCTGCGAGCTTTACTTCTTGAGAGGCCTGAGAGGACTCCCTGCATGCCCCCCCACACACACAAAATTCCTGTCTGAACTGACATTCTTTTCTACAAGTTTGGTGACAAAGCCAAAAATGGAATATCTGTGCTGGTGACAGCTTCCTTTTCTGCCAGAAGAAACAGAAGAAATACCCCTTCGCATCTGTGGGCAGAAACTGGGTTTCTCGTCGGAAAAGTCCAGTCTATGTGTAAAGGAAGCGATTTCTGAAACTTACTGCAGAATCACATCCAGGGCAGGAATTATCATCCCTTCGTGTGCATCTCACTTGTTCTGAAGTTATTTATTGTTTTGGCAGGAAAAGAAAATGCCTTGGGGAGCTCTGCTCCTATAAAAAGGATGTTGGCTGAGTCTAGAATGGAAGAGTCCCGGTCACCAGAAAGGCTGTCCACGAATACGCCCTCATCTTTTGGCTTAGTCTGCCAGTGATGTGTTTAAGAATTACAGAGTAGGTTTCCCTCAAAGGACCTGAATCTCATTATCTTCCCTCAGCATCCCTATGAAGAAGGCAATCTTATCATCATAAATCAAATACGAACATGAAACCCTGGCGTGGTGGTTGAATTGCATCCCTGCCAGGATATATGTTGAAGTCCTAACCCACGGTACCTCAGAATGTGAACTTACTTGGAAATAAGATCACTGTAGATGGAATTAGTAAGGTGAGTCCTAGTAAGAAGCATGAGCTCTTGGTCCCATTTGACTGGTGGCTTCGTAAGAAGAGAAGAGACTTGGAAACAGAGACACACAGCGGGTGAGGCAATGTGATGACAGGGGCGGAGACTGGGGCGATGTATCTACATGCCAAGGAATGCTGGAGATTGCCGGGAAACACCAGAAGCTAGGAGGGACCAGGAGGGACCAGGAGGGATTTTCCCCTGGGGTCTTCAGAAAGAATATGGTCCTGCCAACACCTTCATCCCAGACATCTTGTCTCCAGAATTATGAGACAAACTCTTCAGTAGTTTCAAGACACCCAGTGTGTGGCTCTTTGTTATAGCAGCCATAGAGCACTAATACTTATGGATAGAATGGACCCATGTCCCAGGATTTTGCAACTAAGTTACTGGTGGAAATAGGACTAAGTCCACATCTTCTGTCCCCTGAGTCAGTCTGTAGTTGAGTTGGAGACAACTGTAACTCTTCAGTTATAGAATTCTCTTAGTTTTGCTGGAAAGCTTGTCCAGGACCCTTGAGTTGTCAGTTGTGGGAGGTGGCACATGAATTTGCAAAGAAATAAACTTGTGTCTCCCTTCATTTTCCATTTAACCTTCTGCCAGGTGGGTCCAGGAGCCCAGGACAAACCCAGTAGGGGTTAAACTAGGCTATAATTCTGCATTGTCTTTCGAGTACTCATTTATCTGTCCTGATGAGGTGTGAAGTCAGGATTCCTGCTTATTAACCTTTCGGCCAAAGCGAGCCAGACGTCTCGGTTAGAAGCTAAACATTGAGCACAATTACCTTAAATGGCACTGCATGTCACATCAAGAGACTTGGCCTTGTGGATGTTCTTTTTGAAGTGGCCATTTGTTACCTAAAAGAGAGAGGAAAACGGAGATGGGGACAAATGATGAGTAAAAATGAATAGAATGTACGGATTCGAAAGAGGAGTTCACATGAACGCCTGTTGGGGATCAACGTGTGATGCTGCTTGGCGAGAGCAGACACGTGACGTGGGAGGCAGAGAGGGTCGCTGTTAGCACGGACCCCACCTGCGGGTTTCAAATTCTGGCTCTGCCGTTTACCAGCCTTAAGATCCAGGGTACGTCATGTCATTCTCCACAGGCTTCTACTTCCTGAGACATCAGAGGCAAAAGGTGTTTCTCCTTTACAGGATTGTTGCAAGCATTAAAACACTCTTATAGTGTCCAAATTCTTAGAGAGAAAAATGTGGATGGTACTCGGACCCTCTTCCATGTCCAGAACAAATTATCACCAGAATCGGCTGATACCTATCCCACCCCGCCCATGAAAACTCACCAAGCACCACCCCTCTAATAGGGTATCTGCAGTGGCCTTGGGCAACTAAGCAGACCTCCAGAAAGAAAGGCAAGCCCTCCTTCAACCCCCAGCTTCTGGAAGCCCACCAACCCTTGAACTCCTCACTTCCCCAAACCCCGAGAAGGTCAGCTCTTTCTCTCTCTGCTTGTTCAGAGGGAGACTTAATAAAAACTGTTCCCCCTTCTTAGCAAATGAGAAATTCAGCCTTTTAGTTCAGATAGCGAGTGGTGGCTTCTTCCTTCAACACCATGAAGATTAAATCGTTGACCATGGGGTGGGGCGAAACTAGGTTTAGTTGTGAGTATGCAAAACACAGTTTATTCTTGTATTATTATTTATTCATCACTTCCATATGAACAGCTGCAAGCCTACTTTTGCCCACCCTGCATACACATGGGTCCCTTGGACCATGCCTGGTGTGGGGTAAGCAGTCGATGGGTGTTCATCATAGTTATTAAAAACAGTGTTGGCCCCAACCTATCCGATGGGCCAGCCGGAAGGTGAGGCCGTCCAGAAACTAAGTATTAAAACCTAGCATTCGGGAGTCACAAAGACCTGAGTTCAAAACCATGCTGCCACCTTATAGCTATTTATAATAAATGGCAAGCAAATGACCCTCTCTAAGGGAGGTTGGCCAACTACAGCCAGCTAAATCCAGCCTGCTGCCTGTGTTGGTAGCAAAATTTTACTGGCACACAGCCACACCCGGTTGCTTGTGTCATAGCTGTGGCTGCTTTTGAGTCACACGGTGGGCCGAGTGCTTGTAAGTTGCAACAGAGATCATAGAGCCAGCTGAGCCCCCAGTATTTACTGTCTGGCCTGCTCGGTGAGCCCCGACTGTCACATGTAGAAATGATGTCGTCACGGTAACTCCTTCACGGGGCTGCTGCAAATGTTAAATGGAAGTGCAGAGAAGAGCATTGGGCTGAGTAAGGATCAGAAAGTGAGTCAGTGACAAAGTCTACCGTTTTGGGGTTTTTTTTTTAAATTCAGTTTGCCTTCTTTTCCATGGGGCATGACTCTCCTGTCGGGTCGCCGACCTCATCCATTGTCCTTTCTTTTAAATTAGGTTGACTTCACACAGTGTTAACCCGACCGCCCTGTGTAGCCACTGAAACTGGAGTGCTCCATTGTACATAGGAGCCACGGCTCACCGCCTTTCTTCCAAGAGGTCACTAAACTCTCATCAGCTGTCCTCGGGTTTAATGATACACCTAAGTGTGCTCTTGCCAAGAGAACAATCTGCGCAGGGTGGATGCGTTACTCACGCGATTTAACGAACTGCTCGCACCTGTGTGTGCGTGGCACTGTTCACGCACTGGAGAAAGAGGAGTCCCTCCAAGCAGAGTCGACAAGGCGAGGCTCCCCAGGGCGAATGTGCTGGAGCCGCCGGTCATGGAAATGCTGGAGAAAGGCAAGCTGGGGGAGAGGCAGAGTGAAGCTGGACTAGCCTGGTTCGTTCAGTGAGAGGCGGGGAGACGAGTGGCTGGAGCAGACAGACTGAGAGCAGGACAGAGCCAGGTGAGGTGGGGATCGTGCCGGGTCTGGCAGGCTAGAGGGAACACACTTTCTCTCCGGAACGCAGGAGAAACTGCTGAAGAGTTTGAGTCTCTGTGATCTGGTTCCCTCTCTTCATAGACCTCCCTGGCTGCTCTTGGAGATGGATGCATGAGCGAGTGAGTGGTGGTGGCCCATTGTCCGTGTTCGTTATGCAAAAGTCAGCAGGGTGGGGGGGGCAGGTAACAACTTCTGGAACCAGGAGGCACAGATAGCCCACAGGAGCCTCTTGTGTGGTGAGTGCTGGGGTCCTTCGCTGCTGGGGACAAGAGCCGGAAAAGGAAACGTGCCCACCAAGGGAGGGGCTGATCTGAAGTGGCGGCAGGTGGTCTGTCTTCTGCGAACATTCTGGAAAAGTCTGCCATGCAATTATTTAATTAAACTCTTGAGCATCTAGCCAGAAATACCCAGATCTACATGCAAACGTGTGGGCCTCTTAAAGGCTCTAGTTTGAAAGACAAAGGACCCTTTGTTGTTCATGCATTTGGTGAATTCTGCCAGGGTAGGACAGGCGTTGAAAACCCTTCACCCAGGCACTGTCTCTGAAATTCAGTAACTAGGACAGCCCGGGGCTTCTTGGCAAAGTCTGGACGCGTAATTGTTCTGTTCCATTTTGACTTACTTCCCCAGTTCTTTCATTCAGTTAATATTATCTTGGCTACTACATGTCTTCAAATGTTTACAACGTAGAAAGTACTGTCTTAGGGACTTCACAGGACATCTTATCCTCAGAAACCCCTGTAATGAGCCACATCAGCAGCAGTGAATCAGTGAACGCATGAGAAGGGCTTAGGACAGTGCATCTCCCTCAGTAGCTACTAGCTGGAGTGTCATCCCGTCGTTAGCATTATTATCGATACCACCATTACTCTCGTATCTGTTGTTAATGCAATCAATAAACAAAGAAGCTGAGGTTCAGAGAAATAATGAAGTCACTGTCCCAAGGTCGGATGGCAGGGTAAGAACTGGAACCCCAGAGTCAGGCCTCAGAGCCATACTCCGAACCAGCAGATCTACAGTCAGGATCTGGTTGAAACTATATTTTTATTCAGGTTAATACTTGAGTCCGTTGCCTTTAGAATCCATCCTGGATGGGCCTTTAAGATTTCCTAGGAACAGACACACACACGACTGTCCCTATGAAAACGCATTCACAGTTCTAGGTATGCTTGGACCACTAACAAAATTACAATAATAGAATCCGTGTGTGATAAATGTGCTGTTTGTCAAGTTTAAAAAAAGAAGTTATTTTTAAACCTTTAAAACATATATTACAGTGGATTGAGCGCAGGCTGCGAACCAAAGCATCGCAGGTTCGATTCCCAGTCAGGGCACATGCCTGGGTTGCAGGCCACGGCCCCCAGCAACCACACATTGATGTTTCTCTCTCTCTTTCTCCCTCCCTTCCCTCTCTAAAAATAAATAAAGAAAATCTTTAAAAAAACATATATTACAGACCTAATAGTGTAAAATAATCCTCAGTGGAAAACAGTCTATGGTTATGAATCTAATTTAGAACAATAAATGTCCTAATGTTGCATCGTCACCCCGGTAGGTGTGGTACTTTCTGTGCAAAAGCCAGGAGCACTTTCCAAAGATGTTTTCTGATTGATGCACCAGAGTTAAAATGTTTTCGTTCATTTCTGCCTACCTCAGGTGTTTCTGGAACCAGGTCTCGGGAAAGCCGAAAAGAAAAAGAAAGAATTATTCCCATGGGAACATAGGCAGAAATTAAAAACCTGCAAATTACTGTCAACGCAGTGAATATTAATGAAAAGAGGAAAGGAACCTGCGAGCAAACAGACCGCGCTGAGTCCCGGGCTGCGCCACCCACCGGGAAGCGGGGCGCTCATTGTGCTGCTCTGGCATTTTTGTGACAGGTTCCGGGCACGCGGACAGCTTCTCTCCATGCCCCTCCGTCTTCGGCCGGCTGGCAGTGCTCGCGGGGAAGAGCTTCTTGTCACTCTGCTCTTCAGTGACTCGGGAACGTGCAGGGCTTGAGTCCGATTCCAAAACAATTCCCACGGGCCCCCTTTTGTGCTCCTTATTTAAAGCTCGCTGATGCAGAGTCCTTTGCCAGATTAATTGGCAAGCTCCGCCCCTGTCACCAATCCAGGCTCACTGTGCCTCCCGGGAAAACATCTACCAAGCCACCACTTGCTTCCAGATGACGGGGCTCCAGCCCGGCCTCCTTGTCCAGGACCCTGGTCTGAATGCCAGACAGTAACCCGGGCAAAGTGACCCTGAAGTCAACAGCTCCCACTTTCCTCAGTCACAGAGCCTCGGTTTTATTTAAATACCTGGCGGAGGTCCTCCAGGAAAGAAGGAAGTAGATGCCAATGGAGGAGTGGTGATGGGACCCAGGTGGTCACGGGACCAGCTCTGGCCAACAAGCTATAAATGACAACATCCCCTGGAGGCCCCTGAGAAAGTGAGGTGTCTGTGTCCATCCCCAACCCAAGAGAAATGCTCTGCACTGCTCCCCTGTGCTCTGGAAATTTGGGGATAAGATCATCCCGTTCAGAAGAGTGAGGCCCATCTTGTGACTGTGAGCGGGAAGTTGAGAGAGCTGCAGGAGGACTAACCTGGAGCCTGATACCACTGAGCCACTGAAACATCATGAGCAAATCACCTTCTGCCAGAACGCTGTTTTACATGAGAATGAAACATTCCTTGCAGATCCTGAAAAGGGGATATTCCCTTACTTGCAGCCCAAAGCATTCAAAACCATTACGCCAGTACTCTGATTTCTTAAGCAGCCCTTTGCCTTTTTCTAAAACAATGTGAGGGGTAGTGTGGCTCTTAGACAATGATGGCTGTGTTTCCTTCCAAGGAGAGCTGTGGGCCTGCTGTGCGTGTGTGGGTGGAGGGGGGGGGCGATAGGTGGTTGCCATTGGCCTTGAACATTCCTGCCTATTTTTGCTGTGTGTGTCAAGAATGCAAGGTCCCCGCTGCCCTTCCCCAAGGTCACTTTTCCAGATGCTGTTTCCAGCCGGCAGCTGTGAGGGAGGAGGTAACATCTCCCCCAGATAGGAAAAAGGCTTGCTCACAGCTCATTGCACCCACGGTGGGGCCCCCAGTCCGCACCCTCATTTCAAAGCAACAATGCCATGGGCTTTATGTCCGTCTGGCTCTGCCCTCACCTGAGGACCTGTCCCTACTCCAGGTGTGTCTCTGATACTGGAACAATGGAAAGTCTGTCTCCAAGCCAGGTCCAGGAGCAATCTTTATTAATGTCTCCATCAAAACCCACATCCGTTGTGAAAGACAGAATGTCTGGAAATCTTGTTCTGGGGATGAACTATCTTTTATTGCTTACAATGACTAACCAACAGGTGGGGTCCCTTCACTGATCACTTGAGGATATTTATAATATCCCCAAATCAACTTTCTATTAACTAGGACCCTCCTGAGCTGGATATTGGTGTTGAGCAGGGAGGGTGTGTAAGCACAGATTACTTTTTATTAATTTAAAATAGTCTATTAATCAATACTTTTATATTATAATAACTTTTACTTTCTCCTGAACCACTGGGTTCAAATAAGGAAATCTCAGATAGTGGAGACCCTCATACATAAAGGGCATAATATGGAACTATTGTTTTTAACTTGCTTTGTTCACTTAATAATGTATCAGGAATACTTCCCATATTACTAACTATTCTTATGCAACATCCTTGTAAATGCATGTATAATATTGCACTGTGAGGACACACTATATTACCAGTGTACACTACTGGACTCTTGAACTCTAAAAATTATTAATGCTGCATTCTATATGTTTGTAGTTCAATATCTGTACATGCCCTTAACTATTTGAGATAATAAATTTCTAGGAGGGGGACTGTCACACTGAAGGACTGATATATACTAGGAAAAATTTTAAGTAAGTCATTTTCAACTAATATTCCCCAAGAAATTGCTTCTCCCTTAGCATCATCTGAAAACACGATGTGTCTGCACTGAACTTGACTCTCTACCTTTGTATCCATTAGCTGTTCCATCCAACTATATGCATTGTCAGTACTGAAAAGTGAAGCCCCTTTGGCCAGCTCCTCATGCAAATGTTTTTCCTCCATGTACTGTTCTGTGTTTCTCCACCTCCTGTTTCCGAACCTTGAGCTCCTTGGGAAACCACACACCTGGTTACCAGACTCCCCTGTAGTTCCTCAGCCTACCTCCTCCTCCTCATCCTCTCAGTCCCTTGGTATCAACTGAGCTCTCCCTCTCCTCCGAGGATGCTGCGTTTCTGTAACCTCTGAAGGTGAGTTACACTTTCTTCCATGCCCCAGTTTCCAACGGGCAAGGGATGGCTCAGCATTCTCCTAGCTTCTGACTGCCCCTCCGTAGCCACCACACCACAGCCTGGTGTAAAAACACCTTCTCCTTTGAGCATTAGGGTACCTTGCTGTCTGGCCGGCATTCTTGCCTCCTTCCTCTGTGGATGCCCATGCCTCATACAGCAGCCAGAGTAGTCTCTTTAAAATACGGAAGTCAGATCATGTCGTTCTTTGCCCTAAATCCCCTAATCATCCTGAATACACAGCGTAAGATCAGAAATCCTTACCGTGCCCCATAAAGCTCAAAGTATTTGTGCTCCATGCTCATGCCTTGCTAGTACATGACGACCTCAGGGCTTACCGGTCACCCTTCCACCTGCCTGTAGGGTTTGGTTGAGGCATCATCTCACTGCAAGCGCTTTCTCCAGCAGCCTGTCTCAAATAGGCCGGGCCTCCCACCCGAAATCATTCTCTCGCTTCTATCCCCACTTTGTTCCTCTTCCTAGTCCCCATACCACACTCAAGGCAGGCACGAACTGGCACGCCTCCCTGAAAGGAGGGACCTGTTTTGCTTTGTTTTATGGTGCAAATCCATCCTCTTTAGATTTGGGCACATAAGAAGTCCTGAGTCAGTATTTGCTGAATGAACGAAGGAAGGAATGAGTATCATTTGGTCCCTCGCTTGCACCTTTTTTTGACCTTCTCTCTCTCCCTATTGTAATGTAATTATCTCTGTTTTCCTGTCTCCCAGAACAGAGTGCACACTCCCTAGAGGCAGGGGTTCACCCTATTTTTCTCTGTCTCACATCCCCGTGGAAAGGACATGATGGGCGATGGAGACTCGGGAAAATATCTGTTGAACCAGACGCTTCTCTCTTTCAGACCCTTTCCTATCTCCCCACTTTTGGGGATGGGAAACAGAGGCCCAGAGGAGTGCAGAGAACTCCCCAAGCTAGCAAGTGGCTCAGCCATGACTTTGACTCACATATTTGTACCCCAAGGCATGTTCTTTTTTTTTTTCTTTTAATCTGGTTTTCCCGCTAAGGGCCTATCCTCATCGTGAATGGATATATATGTAACAGAAGCTCCCGGCACCACGCACATGCTGTGAAGTTATGCTTGAGACCTTGGGACCCTTAATTTGTCAAACGTTTGGAAGAAAAATATACTGCTCTAATTATAGAATGCAGATGGCACTTCGAAAACTTACAAACTATGTCATTTAACAAAGTGGAACATGAAACGATCATGCTTTACAGAGTGACCTTATTCTTATTTTTTTTAAGGGACAGTTTTGTGAATCTTCCTTTGAAAGGCACCAAACAGACTGCCTACACGTTCTTGAAGATAAGGAAAACTAAAGTAAGCCCATTAAGCATGTTACAATAATTTTAACCATCAATTATAAAAGTGGGCCTTTCTAATTCTAGGCCACATTTAGCATTTGGGACTGAGTTATTGCTACTTATATAAGTTGCAGCTCAAATTAAAACCAAATATACACTAGCTGGGTTTTACCCATTTCCACATGTCTAATTATATTGTGATGGCATCAGCAGTACCCTCTGCAAATGTTGAAAACCTCATGACTCAAAAATAATCTACAGGGAAACTTCCAGAGGCAAGGGGAAAACGTGAATGAGGACATGGCCTAGTATCAAAGCCAAATATCCTGAGGACCAAACTATCGCCAGCCGACGCGATTCTTTATTTTTTAATGAAATTTCCGGAAGTGACGCAGAGTCCCCAATTCTGCGGTTTCTTCCACAGAATGCACGCGAACCACAGACCACAGCAGGGAGACATTCTGTCACACACACCCCCCGAGGGTGCAAATCACTGAATCAGTTCATTAGTTCCACAGTATTGATGGAGCTGTGAGTCAGATCAAAGATCCCACCTTCACAGAGTTCACGTTCAAGTTGTAATTAAGAGTGATTATGAAATCTACCCAAACGGTCTTCAAAAATAAGCCGGGCAAGAATCTGAAACAGTGAGAGGAGCACTACTGCCTGAAGTGCCAGTATAAACCCAATAATGTTTCCCGGAACCTTGGGAATGAAACGAACTCAGGTGTGAAACTTCTTAGAAAACAGTAATGCCTCTATTTTAGTATGTGTCCGAAAAATACTGCTTCTGCATTTAAGCCAGTGACACATTATTTATTTATGAAATATAGGATGTATGTGTAAAGACATATAAAAAGACATAATCGTAAGTATTTATTTGTATATTATATGTTCACATACATATTTAAAGAAAGCAGAGAGGTTTTGCCATGAAAAAATAATAAAATAGCAAGTGTATGTGTGATACAGGACACGGCAAAAACTGTGAGGGTGACTCATGACCAAAGTTCCACAAATTTCACCAGTTTCTTCAGAAAGTGATTTTAACCCACATTATTCCTAGCTGCAGGTGTGTAAACCTTGATATTAAAAAATTACTTATCTATAGCATGCCTTATCAAACACATGAATTTATTCACATACACATACATATAATCAAAGAACGGATTGTGCAATAACAATAATATTGGTTGTTTTTTTTACATTTCAGGCATTGCACTAAACATTCCACGTACTGTATATTATTTGATACGCTTAACAAAATTAAGAGATAGATGACATTGAAGGAATTGGATCGGCTGTTGCACTTCATTTGGTTCATTTGCCTGTTGACTTTTAGGTGAGTTGTGGGCTATCAGCTCCAGGAAACCACCGGCTCTGTCTGTCTCGTTCTTTGACAAGTCCCCAGTGCCCAAAGCATAGCTGATACCCAGTAAATATCTCTTAAACAAGCCAGCGAGTGAGCGGATAAATGAATAAATATCCATGACAGGGGTATGGACCAAGTGCTCTGAGCACACCAAGGGGCTCATTTTTGCACAGGTTCCCCTTTAAGCCCATGAAGGAAACTGCAACACCTGGACTGCAGAGACTACGTATTTAAAATCCACCTGCTTTGAAGGAGAGGCCTCTCTCTTTAAAACATCCTCCCTGACAGCAGACACGTATCTGGTTGCTTCTCTGATTGGAAGATGAACCACGGGACTAAATTTTCGGGTCTCTCTTCACCTTCCTCACACCTCTCCTGCCTTTGCATTCACCTTCCAAGGCGGAAAGTTAAAATTCCAGTTCTGTGGCGCGGGCCCACACCTTTTGGCGTTAGAATGAAGCCCTTGGTTCTGGAGGTTCACAGTATACCGTGGAGTCTGTGTAGGTGCGGACGGGTGTGACTTCTAGCCGCAGCGTTCCTCCTGGGGCCTAAACTGTCTCCCTCTTCCGTTTGGATGCGACTAACGTAAAATGGTTCCCGTGGCATTTAGGAAGAATTTAAAGTCTGAATGCACTCACGTTACTTTACAAGCTCTATAGCCTCATACCTCCTGACAGAGCCCATTTCCTTAGCATGAAAATTTAATACAAGCATTTCTGCTCTTTTCAATTTGCTCTTTAAAAATGTAAGCATTCTTACAGTCTGGCTCTCTTTAAACAATCCTTTCCAGTCACAAAGTACTTCATGTGAACCCTGGAACTTCTTTTTTCCTTTAGAATACTGAGGCCGCTGGTGCTTTTAAATTTTTGTCATTAGAAATAAAAATGCAAGGACCTTGTCGTGATTTGCAGTGTAAGGCACATACTCCGTTGAGTTGTGTGAATGTCTTCTGGAAAAAAAGCACTCAACAGGAGATAGTAAGGGTAAGTCAGGTGCTCAGTAATGCTCCTTCTCGAGGCCTGACAGAGGCCACAGTTTGATTATTCTACCAGAGACCCCGCTAAGGCAAATGCTGGGATGGGAATCATTTTTGATGTTGATGGTCTTCCCGTCTCTGTCCCCAACAGAGATACATCTTTGTTGGTCAGCTGGTTTAGTTTTACTGCACACCATCTATGCTGTTTTCTCTAGTAAGGGCCCATGTTTTGGCTTTTGAAAAGAAATCCTCCTCTAGTCTATATGGTTTTTGTAGGATTCAGCCTACTGATGTTGCTCCAGCGGTATTCGTATGAGCAAGCCACGGCCAGTCGGGACACTTCCTCCACGCCTTGGTTCAGGAATGCACAAAAACCAGACCTATAAGACAACCTTAAGATTGTGACGAAATCATTATAAAAAGAAATTCTCTTTATAATGCTGTTGCTATTCTAATAGGATTTATTTATATTAGGTAGATTTATTCATTTATATCACATATATTTAGAGTTGCTGGATGCCATTTTGATACAATGAATCAAGAGCCCGACTAAAGTCCAAATAGAAGAACGGAAAGGGAAGAGATACAGGGAGATCCCTAATGACAAAGTCTGAGCACCTGGATGCAGCTACACCTGAAGATTACGCTCAAGTTTTCTGTTACATCAGACAATAAATTATTACTGAAGACAGTTTGGGCCATCTTTTTGACTTTTGGAACTGCCAACTTATTGACAAAAATAAACATAGTTGTCTGATCATCACTAGCCCACATT
The DNA here is from genome assembly GCA_004024845.1 of Tonatia bakeri. NCBI lineage: Eukaryota > Metazoa > Chordata > Mammalia > Chiroptera > Phyllostomidae > Tonatia > Tonatia bakeri. Next base: position 58,475 of record PVIA01006020.1, on the reverse strand, counting down.
TGAGAATCCAGAAATAGGCCAGGCAATTCTCTCATAAGTGCTTGCTCTAAACAAAGATTTTCATGGTGTCCGTCCAGAGCCAAGGGATTTCTTAGGAAGACCCATAAGAACTTAGTCTTTTTAGAAAGCTCTAGTGTTATAAGAAATATCTAAGAAGACATTTTCCTTCTGTGTTGCATTCTTGATGGACATTCAAAAGAGAAATACTAGTCTAGAAGCAGTAATTTTCAATGGATCCAATCCATATGTAATTCTATGTATTGTCTTTGCATTTTTTGACACATTTCTGCTGCAGGTTCAAGTCAACTTTGCCAGCAAACCAGATTGGAATATAGACGTAGCGCAGATAGGAGCCCTCTTTTTGCCAGCGTGGCCAGAACACCATCTGTGGCAAATGATATCTGATTGATTTGCACAAAGTCATCTGGGTCCCAGTTGTGGACATGGTACAGAGCCTGTGAGGGTGAAAATAAATCTAGGAGCTTGTCTCTCCTTAAATCACCCACATTCTTGGGGCCCAGAGGAAAAGGGAAGGAAAAAATCCACCTACAAATGACAAATGATCAACACTGCTTGCTTGCTAAGTGAAGCTGACTAATTAATCTATTGCCTCTGAAATGATTTCAAGGTGTTATAGAATGAGCTGGCCTATATTTCACATTTTCTAGGACATAAGGCAATAAATTCTAAGCATGCTCCATTGCCCTGTAATAAGTTACATCATCTTCACTCTAGTTGATTACCGATCAAATCATCAGGTGACCACGATCGAGGCTGGAAGCACTATTTTTTTTTTTTTTGCCAAAGCATACGCACTGCAAAATGTTTTCATAGTGGGAAGATTCAAGGAAATGCACAGCTGGACGTTCCTGAACTCTGATTTCAGTCGAATAGCAACATTTGATTTATTTAGCCAGAGCACATTATTTGCAACTTACGTAATTTGCGTGTGCTTGCTTCTAAGGAAGCCAAGAACAGTCATCTTTTAAACCCCATTTATCTCCATAATTTCCCGGGGTGGAGAACAGACAGGATGGGTCAGCAAACCTGACCCAAGTTTATCATGCTTTGAAAATGAAGATCTCACAGCACAAGAAGTTGAATTTGTTTGCCTCTAGGTACTCACACACAAAATCAGAATCATCAAGACTATATTGATTCTCTCCCTCCCCATTGGGTTTCAAAAACCCAGAAGCAGACATGAAGCTAAACCTACTGATTGCAGGGATCATTCCCAAGCAACCCCTCTCCCCTCACACCCCATGTCAACCCTTGGTGCAGAGATTTCTCCATGGTGCAGCTCAGCAGAACACACAGGATTTCTCAACATCCACGGGCCCCCATCCGGGCTGCACCTGGAGGTTGGAAGATAAACATGTGGGGACCCCTGCGCCCGAGAACCTCTTAACTGCTAGGATAGAGGGAGAGTTAGATGTGCCAAAGTTTTGGTGCTCTCTGGAACACTGTTTCTTTTTCATTTTTTGAATAAACAAAAATAAAACCAAAAGTGAATAAAAAGCTAGCAACCCCCATCTACTCCTCTAAGTCTAAACCCTGAAGCAATAATGTGGACAAAATTGGTACGAAACCTTCCCCAGCATTCCTCTAGTGCTTGTGTAAACTTGTACAAACCTATGTAGGCTTTATCATTCATTTTCTAAAGGAATCACACCCCATTATATACACTGCAACTTGTTTTTCTGTTTGTTTCAGATCATATATATATATCCTTTTAAGCATGTATGGAAAAATAGGACTCTACATTTTTTAATTTATTATTATGATTTTTCATTTGCACCTGAGAATGTGCTCGTTGATTTTAGAAAGAGGGGAAGGGAGGGAGAAAGAGAGAGAGAAACATCCATCAGTTGCCTCCCACATGTGCCCCAACTGGGGACCAAACCCGCAACCTAGGTATGTGCCCTGACCAGGAATCGAACCAGTGACCTTTCGGTTTATGGGGCAATGCCCAACCAACTGAGCCACGCCAGCCAGGGCAGAAATAAAACTTTAAACAACTGTATAATATCCTGTTTACAGATATACCATACTTCATTAGTGGTAAACATGTGGGTTGTTTTTCTTCCTCCAGTGATTTTTCTCCCTTTTTGTCTTTTCTACCCCCTGCTCCCCCCTCCTTCTCTTTTTCCGATTCTTCTTTCTTATTTCGGTCACCCCACCAAAGAAAGGTGCACAGAATGCATTTGTACTTCTGTTTCTGTTTGAGTTTTCTCACTTCTACAGAAAAAACTCAGAAAAGTGGAATTTCCAAGACAAAACTATACTTCAACTTTTAACGTCAATGTATACAATGGTAACATCATCTGAAGTCTTTTGTTCTTTTGTTAAAATGGTTGCATTGTAGTCAACTTTTTTGTTTGTATTTCTATTTCCTTATATTGGTTTTTATGATAATAGGGGCCTGTCGTAACAGTCCTGTGATTTTTTAAAAATTTCATTTCTGATGCTAGCAAATGCATCAGCACTTAACTATGGCCCAGATTCTGTTCTAAAAGCTTTATGTCCATCAACTCACCTGCTTTTACAACAATCTACGTGCCATTAATGTCCCATTTATAGAAAAGGAACCAAACCAGAGGCTGAGTGATCTGCTGACAGCTACACAGTTCAAAAGTGAAAGAACCAGGACTTGACTGTGAGGAGGCTCATCCACTGCACTACACTGCCTTTCAGGAAGTGAAGAAGGGGCCTAGGATCTAGACGCAGACTACCTTGGGTTTGACTATGGCCTCTGCTCCTTACTAGTCTCATCACCTTGAGAAATTCCTTATATTTGCTGAGTCTCAGTTTTCTCATCTTTGAAATGGGTCTAATGTCAGCCTCTTGGAAAGGCTGCCATGAGAACCAGGCAAGGGAATGTTTATAGAGTGGCTAAAAGCTCCCAAGTTCTTTATTCCCCTCGGACCATCTCTCCCTTTCCTTTCCTTCATCATTTCCTCTTATTCTTTCTTTGTATCTGTAGCCCCTTGCTCAGTGTCTGGCCTGCAATATTTTAAAAAAGATGTTATTTGTCTTCTTTCTTTCTTTTTCTTGTTGACATCTGCTTTCAACCTACTGCTTTGTCGCCTAGAAGGCATGCAATAATTAAAGACTAAATTTAGCAAACTTTGATCTTGCATTCAAATCACTCGGGAAAACATTTTAAATATGTATTTATGTGTGTACGTACACCCCGGTCCTGGAGAGTGTATTGGTATGGTTCTCTCTGAGCATAGAGTCCTTCCAAATTTCCCCGGCAGGTTCTAACACAGAGTTGGGATCAAGAACTATCGATCTGTTGGGAAAGGCTGCAGTGTTAACCATCCTGACGTCTCAGTGGCTCTTCAGCTGGAGGTGCAGCGGCATTCCTCACCTGGAGGGCCCATCAGAACACACGCTACTGGGCCCCGTCCCCAGAGAGTCTGTTTCAGTCAGTCTGGAGAGGGATCCCAGACTGGCATTAATAACCGGTTCCCAGGGGAGGCTTAGCCTGCCAGGCAGGGAACCATATTTTGAAAACCACTGTGCTACACTTTCAGTGAGAGAGAAGGACACCCATCTTCCAGGGACTCCGTGTGAGAGTCTCAAGTTGGAAATGTATTCTGCGTTTCCATAGCACCGACTGTACTCTTAGCTCCCGTTTCCATCATAACATTAGCACCTTTGTCCCTTTTCCAAACTAGACTGCATGCTTCTGTAGTATTGAAACCATGAGATTTTTATCCTAATAACACTCCACGGTTGGCCTAGCTTACAGACAGAGTGGGCACTCAGAAAACACTGAATGAGCCCCAGCTGGTATGGCTCAGTGGATTGAGCACCGGCTTGTGAACCAAAGGGTCACCAGTTCAATTCCCAGTCAGGGTACATGCTTGGGTTGCAGGCCAGGTCCCCAGTAGGGGGCGTGCAAAAGGCAACCACACATTGATGGGTCTCTCCCTCTCTTTCCCCCTCCGTTCCCCTCTCTCTAAAAATAAATAAATAAAGGAAAAGAAAATGTTGAATGAATCTCTACCTAGAGGTAGAAGTCAAGGAAGTTTTAATTCATCATCAAATATTATCTCACTTGTGTGCACTAAACTCACTGAACGTCCTGAGCTCAATTAGGGAGGCTCACGCAGTGAAGAGAATAATAACACCTGACCCTGCATCATTTCCATCCAGTCGCTGGTTATCCTAAAATAAAATCGTAGACTTCCACCTCTGGCTAGCCTTTCCCTGTAATGAAAATCAATTTCACTTCCCCGCAACAGCAATACTCAATTACGCCATCATCCTTGTTTCCCCCACCCACCGCCTTTTAATTTAGCAGGTGTTTAATAGTACATAATTATATCTTACTACTGTTTGGGATAAGGAAATTAGGAATCCAATTTGCATTTTAGGAATAATTTGAAAACATGAAAGCTAATTATCTATGATCAGATTTGGCCAAATGGAATAGGCTGGCTGTCATTCGACAACAAAATCTGGAAGTTATCTGAATAAACCAAAAAGTTGAGTGTGGATTCATTTATCAACTGATTGTTTGGGGTAATATTCTTAATAGGGACACTTATTTTTTGCCTGCCCATTCTCTTCTTACCTTCTTTTGAGGATCCTATCTTCCCACTGGTATGTAGTATTGGTAGTAGGAAAATCCTAAGGGTCGCCTCTTGCTAGGAAAACTTTGTCACCTAGAAGACATGTGGGAAAAGTACTTTCTAGGCATGAGAAAGGGACTTGGTTGTAAATAAACCTCCACCACCACACTCTCCTTCCCAGGAGAAGAAAACGTTTCTGGCATGTTGAACCCGTCAGTTCAGATAGGTGATGGCTCACCTCTGCGAAGCCTTTGTTCCGGGTTATTCCCGAATCTGGTGTAACAAGCTCCCGTTCACTCTGTGAGTCTTCCAACATTACGACCCCATGCTGTTCTAATAAATTCTCTTTGCTCTAATTTGCCATATTTGGTTTCTGCTGCTTGCAGCCTTAAACCTCCTGCGCACATCAGCTCCAATAAAAATACCTCTTTCTTTATTGTTTTCTGCACGCTCGCTCTTAGACTCAGGTTCATTCGTTGTCATTAGCTGGGACTCTGTTTCCAACTCTCACATTTAAGCGAAGCGTTTTCAGTCCTTTCAGTTCTTTCTTCAGCTTTTTCCTCTTCGATAAAAGCCCCCACCCGAATTTCAGGGGATTTATTTTCTGCATTAGTTACACCACTACAGAGAAGCCTTGGGTGTTACATTCAAAGCTCGTGGGCCATGCTATGTTTTAATAAGAACAACTGCTCTTTTCTTTAGATTGTAAAACATACCCTGTGCTCTATAGGAAATACAGTTGTTATTTCTTGAAAGCAAACTCCAGTGAAAAATATCCGTGTCACCAGAATTTAGCAGTGTCTGACACATACTTGAGGCATCTTTTCTGAAGTGACTAAGTATTGTTTCAAATGAGGATATGAGGAGGAATGTTAAACTCAGCGAAACCAACCCTTTATTTAGAAAGTAAGGTGAGAAGTTGTTGATTTGCTTGTGAGGGATGCCCAGAGCCAACCCGGTAAGAAATCCATGTTGGGTTCAGACATATTTGGACACTACACACATCACTTAAAACCTTAGGGACTAAGTTCCCCCGAATCTATAATGGGGATCATGACATCCATCTCTGTAAGGCACAAAGGTTTAGCAGAGCCAATCACGTAAGTGCTAAATAAATAATACCATATTGTTACTGCAATGAAGGGTTTAATCTTTCTAATATTCGATGCCTCAGCTCAGTTTCCTCAATGCCCTGCAGCATTTTTTCCCAAGGGAGAGTGAGTAACTATTTTATGATTGGTGTCTTCATTAAATACTTCATCTTAGGAAAGTCAGTGGTTCTTAGAAACACGGAAAAATTACACACCCAGGAAAATCAAAGGTCATGCTTGACCACTTAAAAATCATGCCACCTGCTGAGTTACTTTAAGAGATTATATTTAGAGACACAAAAACACCACTGGCTACTCATCAACTTAAGACTAGGTAGAGATAAAAGGTATACATTTTTTTCAGATTTGGGATAAAATAAATATCTTCCAGTTAACATGAAATCAAATAGATCAGGCGTCAGCAAAGTATGGCCTGCAGATCAGTCTGCTCTGGCACCTGCTTTTGTAAACACAGTTTTATTGGAATACCACCGCCATACCACCTGTGGTTGCTTTCCTGATACAACAGCAAAGCAGAGTAGCTGGGACAGAAACCACACGGGCTACAAATGCTAAAATAGCTCCAATTGCCCCCTTTCTGAAAGAGGTTGCTGATTTATTGATTTAATGAAACCTCAAAAGAAACAAGATTCAATTTCTGTGACATATTCCAAACCCTGATTGAAAATGGTTGCCTCTTCCCTGGGTCTGCCTCCTGCTTCCCACACGGCATGGGCACGTGCTCACTCGCACCTGCAGTTACTGTGTCATCGGACTCACATATTTACGAGTCGATTGCTTTCGTCCCAGACACCTGTATCATGAAGGCTGGAGAAAAACAAGTCGATCTGCAAACAGAAATAAGCAGAGAATGTGTTTGGGTTTGGGGTACTTCTCTGGGAGGAAATGCTGGGCAAGCCTATTTTACACGTGGACCACGAAACTCTGGGGCTGGTAAAAGCCAGGCCTCGGAAGAACTGGGCAGGTCAGAAAAGCCAACCTGAAGTCCACCTGGGGCCATGGGTGTCCCAAGGGACTGTGGCTACTTCACAATAGTTGCAAGCACAAGCCACTCACTGAAAGGACTAGTTAGATGCTCATCACAAGGATGGGACAGCTGGAAAAGGGACTCTTCCCTGCTGGAGGGGGACAGAAATGACCTCTGGGGCTAGCAACACAGAGAGCAGCACGGGTTTTAACAGGAGCAGCAGCACCTGGGGTGAGAAAGGAAAGGTCCCATGCCAAAAGCGAGAAAAGGGGACACCTGTAGGTCAATACACTAAAGGTTAATTCACCTGACGTTCGAGTTTCTGAATGGCAGCCTGCTCCCAACGAGGAGGTGAGTCACACAGTAAGTTGAGTAGCATTCACAGCAACTATTTTGACCCACAGCCCAGAGAAGGAGGCACCCCTCTCCCCGGGAGTGTGGCAGTGTCCCCTGTGGGGCAGCGAGTGCTCAGGCAGCGTCCTAGTAGCCTATCAGTTTCCCTGTGGGTGTGGCCTTGGCCATCCCAGGGAAGGCAAGTCTGGGAATTTGACCCCTTGAGTTTATGCGGGTCATCCTGAAGTGCAATGATGGAGCAGGCACACCAGGGGAGGAGGTACCCACCCCTGAAAGATGGAAACCCGACCCCCCGCCCACTGTGGGGAAACAGCCCTGGCACACTCCTGGCAAAATACAAAACCGTAGAGGGGAAGGAAACGAAAAGGCTGCCAAAATCATCCTGTGTGACGCAAACGGCCATCAACTGTAATTGCTAATGAGATCTGCTTCCAGAGGACAGCCTGGGGCCATTTCTGTGCAGTGATGGGAGACCCCCCACCCCACTCCCGTGAGTCCCTGGGACCCTCGGAGAACAATCGAAGCAATTCGGGGCGAGAATTCCAGCAGCTCTGTATGTGGCTACTTGCCCTTTCTGCTTGAAATCCTATGCCTGTGTCCTGGGGCACACTGCTTGGCAAATCACATTGGAGAGGACTCCCTAAAGGCCCCCATCAGTCCATCCCTCTCTGGCTAAAGGTGACAATGTTGTCCTACTTTTCGGCTGAGCACTCATATGGCTACGAACACACCTGTTTGCCAGAGGCTCTCATGCTTCACAGCTCTAGGAATCCAAGGGCCAGCCTAGCTCCAAGGCTCCTAGTCGGGAGCTGAGGCCACCACGCTGAGAGGTGGTCAAGCAGCCAGGCAAGCCTGCAACCTTTTATGGAGTCCCTGCATCCTTAGTCAGTAAATATGACACTCTCCTTGGGTCAGGCCCAGACAATGCTTCTCATTATAACAAGACAGACAGAACTCACGCTTGAGTGTGGAACCCTTCATTTCCACGCCTCCCGCATTGACTGGCCTCCAAAGCTGGCTGAGCTGAGTGTGCGAGCAACGGACAGAGGATGCACACTCCCCTCTAATAAAATGCTCTGCACACAATGAACTGACTCAGGCCAGTGACCATTTCAGCGGTGGACATCGTAGTCCAGGAGTAGTCCCTAAGAGCTCCAGGATGCCTCCTTCCTACCCAAGTTCAACATCAACGTACAGCCAGCACTTCTGTTTAACAAACATTGCTTCTGCGCCATCCATGTACTGAATCTTTACAATGATCTTAGAAATCAGTGGCACTAACACCCTCATTTTGCAGGTGAGGAGGCAGAGGTTAGGTGAGTTAGTAACTGACCCAAGGTCACTCAACGGTAAGAAGCACAGCAAAGCAATAACAATGCCTGGCTCCTGGCCGTGATGCTATACGCACCCAGCCTCCCCAGAGGTTTTTGTCAAAAGGCCATTAATCATCAATGAATGTCGTAATCCCTGGGGTTGGCAAACCATGGGCCTGTGACCCAGTCTGGCTTACCGCCTAATACAGCTCGGGAGCTAAGTATGGTTTTAGCATTTTAAGTGGTTGGGGAAAAGTCAAAAGAACATAACACATGTAGATTACATGCAGCTGAAACTTCAGTGACTATGAAAAAATTTTCACTGAACTACAGGCACGCTCATTGGTTTGCCTACTGTGTGTGCCTGCTTCTCTGAGACCAGAGCAGACGGGCGTGCAGAGTTCAGATAGAGACTGTGCAGCCGGCAAAGCCTAAAATGCCGACTCTCTGGCTCTTTACAGAAAGTGTGCAGGCCCTGCCCTCATCTGGGGCACAGGTGGTCCTCAAAGCCACAGCGGACTGTTTACAGCAGACAGAGTTGAAGTGAAAAAAAAAATCTTTTTCAGGAATGATTCAATCCAAGTACCATCTTTTGTCTTTCTTAAACTAACTAATTCACCTATGTATGAACCATAGGTGCCAATTGTTTGAATCATGGCTAGGGATCCATTTTCTCACTTTAGGTCTAAAAATAGCCCTAGCTTCTGTTCAAAGGCAGCTGCTGTGTGAGTAGACGGCATGTTCCCACTCCTGCTGGGTTTTTTAACTTTACTAAATGTATCGGGGTCGCATTGGGTAATGAAAGTATACAAGTGCATAGTTCTACTTCACCTGTACCCAAAGCCAAATCTCCCTCCATCACCATAAATGTGGCCCCTGTGCCCTTTGCCACCTCCCCAGTCCGCCTTCCCCTCACAGCCACTGCACCATTGTCAGTATCCACGAGTTTCTGTTTGTTTGTCCGTCTTGTTTGCTCATTTGCTGCTTTCGGTTTTATTTTCCACAGGAGTGAAATCATACGGTTCTTGACGTTGTCCATCAGACTTATTTTGCTTAGCGTGATATTCTCAAGGTCCATCCATGTTGTCACACACGGCAGTATGTCACCTTTTCCGACGGCTGAGACTGGTGATTAGATCAGGAAGACCTGGTCTAGACACACGATGGAATACTACTCACACTCTTGCTTACTGAAGCTTTGTCCAACAGCACAATTGGGGGGAAACTTAATGAACAGACACAATAATGAGACCGACTCATGATAGCAACAACCGCCACCAACGATGTGACTGCTGCGTGCCATACCGATATTTTATGGCAAACATAAAAATAAATCTTAAAAATGATCTAACAGAGTTGCAGCTTTTCATATTTTTCCATGTGTTTCCACAGAAAACATTGCTTAACCCCCGAAGTCTGAATCCATTAAGAAAGCCGTCCATGCGGAGAGAGCCTTTCAATGAAGGTTAACATACCCCACGGCGGCTTCCCTTCTGATACTCCCTACTTTGGTTTTTTTTCTCACATCATTTATATTAACAGACTCGCTAGTGTTATGTCTCATTACCTAGGAACCAATTCACTTTGCTGAGTGAATGGCCACTGAGCAGCCGCAAGTGTGAGCTGAGGTTTTGATGAAGAGGAGTAGATGGGTCTTCTCTTCCAGATGAGCATCTTCCCAGTTTAACGTGTGCCGCTCTGGTGAGCGCCACCCTCCTTCATTCCTGTTTTGGTGGCAGCCCTCTGAAAAGTTCTGCTTTTTTTCTCTAAATCTGGCCCTGCATTTTTTCAAAGTTAACTTCTTATTAGTCTATTTTCTTTTTTTTGGTATTATTGCTGTGAATATGATCTTATAAAGCATCTCATTATTTACCCGGCCATTGTTAGCACAAGGAAAAGCTACCGATTCTTTGCAAATTTACTTCAGTGGCCATTTTCTGGACTTACTGTGAGTGCAATTATTTTTTCACTTGGGTTTTTAGAAAGAGAAAGAATGAATCTGAAAGTAATTACAATTTCATCTTCTCCTTTCTAGTATTTATAAACTGTATTTCTTTTCCTTGTCCTATTATAAGTATGGATATCCTTAAAATTGGTCTTTGTTACTTGCAGCCTGAATTTATGGACTTTGATAGTAATCTATGTTCTTTTTAAAAAAGTTAAGCTGTATGTAAATAAGTTAATAAATTCTGATCTGCAAAATTTTGCTGAAGCCATTTTTCTGTGTCTTGAAAAATCTAATTTCATAGGATTATTGGGTAAGTAAAACATGATTTATGAATACATCTACCATATGACCTAGTAAATTCTACTGTGCTATACTTAAGAAAAAATGAAAACATATACTCACATAAAGGTTTGTATCAATGTTCACACTGAAACTTTATTTATAACAATTCTAAACTGAAAATAACCTAAATGTACATATAGTGGCAGGAAAATAGATAAACCAATTCATACAGTAGAATCCTAATCAGCAATGAAAAAGAAATAAACCATTGTTACCTGCAATCATATGTGTTAATCTAAAAATAATTTTTCTCTTGCTGAATAGAAAAAGCCAGACACAAAAAGTACAGATAGTGTGATTCCACTGATAGAAAGTTCTAGAACAGTAGAAACTTATCCCAGGGGCAGGAGTCAGACAGTGGATGTTCTTGGCAGGTAGCAGTGGGAGGGCGGTGACTGGCAGGGAAGGGGCACAGGGGAGCTTCTGGGGGTGATGGAGACAGCTCATACCTTGAGAAGTCCAGAGGTCTGTGGGTTATATGAATGTATGTATTGAAATTTACACTTAAGATCTGTGCATTTTATAATACATATGATTCATAAAAATAACATGAAGTTGCATAAATGTAACATACTTCCTCTGTGTTAGCTACTGCTGTTAATTATGGCGCAGTCTCTTGCTAATATGTATGTCATATAATGTATATCACAACTGTTGTTATATATACTATGTATGTATATATACATGTTAATTTAATCACATTTTAACCCTTTAAAATAGATGCATTGTGGCTTTATATGACCAAATCACCTAAGTTTACCAGCAGCCTGCATAGTTTTACTCAGCTTCACAGACATTGTAGAAAATACCTAATATCATATAAAACACAAACCAACAGCATAATGAATCGCAAGCCACACAATATAGTTTTCCATAAGATCAACAAGATCCTGGTTATCTGATTCCTAAATGAATATTCCTTTTTATAAAGTCTTACCAGTTAACGAAATGGCACATAAGTGTTATTCCCTCTTTTAGCATCAGGGTAGCCGTGCTTTTAGCGGAGGCTTGGGCGACAAGGCTGGGGGTCTGGAAGAGAGCTCCTTCACCAGCGAAGGGTGGCCGCCATGAGCACCTGGGCAGGGACAGGGCCGACAGGTGTGCCTGACGGTGGCATTTGCCAGCCTGGACTGAAATAGTTAAAACTTATGAAATCATTCAAATACAACTACAAAAATCCACTCAACAGATTTAATCTTTCTTCGATGTCTGAAAAGAAACTTATGTAAGACCACAAGCTCACCATTATGACCATCCACTGTTGGACCAACTAAAATTTTCTGTTGGGTTGAGTTCTGGGTAATCAAATATTTATTGTATATCAGATGGCTGTGTGTGCTTAAATAAAAGCACCTTTAATTGAGAAACTATATACAGCAAGAAACATCCTCCCTCGCACCCCATTTTAGACAGCATCTGGTGCCCTTCTATGAGATCTGAGCAACACGAGGCAAGACTTCTACGAGACGATAGGCATCCTAATCATCCAACTGAGTCCCTGGACATCACGCTGAGCCCCAATGTAAAAGCATCACTTTATCTGCTGGCAACAGCAGGAGAATGAATTTCTTACTCCCCATATTTGCAACAGTTTGAATTCCAGATGTTGCGGGCTGTTCGGCAAGATTTTGGCAGCTCCACACATTTCTTAACACATAGTTCTGCCTTCACTGCTTTTGGGGAAAAAAAAGAGAGCTGGCAAATTTGCAATGCCATCTTTTCAAACAAAATAAGAAGGAAAAATGACCTGCATATTTACTAAGCTATTGGTTACAATTCCCATCATCTCTGCTCTGTTTTCAGGATCGTGAATCCCTGGGGAGAGAAGAGGAGAAAGGGGCTGAATCCACAAAGCCCCAACGAAAATCTAGCATTTGGATTTCCAACTTCAAGCCATCAAGTGTAAAGCCCCACTATTATATCGCTCCCCGGAGAGGAATCGGGCAGGGCTCGGCTGTTTATCTGGCGGAGCCACACGTCTGCGGCGGTGACGCTCGCTTTATCAGGGTAGATCCTCGCCTACTTTTCTTTTCAGAAATCCGCCCCAACACAGAGCCGGCTTGACGCATTAATCAAATCCCACCTCCTCTCCCTCTCTCTACCTGGCTCACTCTTCGGGGTTGAAATGATGGATTAAAAAATCTTCTCTTTCTAACACAGCTTTGCTCAGTACTAAGAAGCTGCTGGAAAAGGATCAAATATTATCATACCCAATCCCTAAATGTGGAAAGGTCATGAAATAAACCTTCTCGGTAGGGTAATGGCAGAAAAGTCACAGGAACTCGAAAGACAAGCCAGCTGGTGATAGACTTGGTTCTGACACTGATTTAACGACCCAAAGCTGGGCCGTAGGTTCAGATTTGGAGCTCTGGCGTTGGAGACCCTGGGATTATAGCCCAGCTCCGTCACACCGGCTGGGTTAGCTAAGCCACAGTTTCTTCCCCTGTGAACGAAGTATACGCCATGCCTGCCTCCTAGGATTGCCACGAGGATCAAGCAAGTTCATGCCTGGGAGGTGCTTGCCTGCTCAGTGCCTGGCCAAGAGTCAACTCAGAGTAAATGTTAGCCACTCTTTTGAGAAACTGAGCATGTTCACGCGAATGTCAACATTATTTTCTAAAGAAGGTGGCTTCTGGGAACCCCACTGAACCTCTTAAATGATTAGTGAGGTTGGGGTGGGGACGGTGCATGGTCGGTGGGAGGGTCCCAAGACCTTCCCGAAAAGGAAGGGATACTTCCGACAGAGAGACCTGGGGACCAGTTGACGGTGGAGTTGACGTGACAACTGCCTGATATTAATAATAATAAATAACAACAATCACTAAGGGTTTATCATTGCCCCAAACATTGAGTTTGGCGCTTTTACAGGAATTACTTTGTTCAATTCTCCAAAATCCTAATCATCATCCCCCCTTGGAGAGTCCAGGAAAAAGGGGCATTGCTGTATCCGGTGACACCGGTGTTTGAGCAGGTCACTGGCTCTGAGGCAGGACCCACATTTACTTAGGTCAACAGCCTCCCTCAGGCAGCTTGAATTTGCTCAGCAAAGACCAGATTTTACTGATTCCAAATACGCATTTTCCCCCACATTTGATATCTTGGAAAGTGGGATGCATTTTACGTTCAGCAGCATGCTGTGGGCTTCTTGGCATCCCTCTTTCTTTCCTGGTGGCACATGAATAATGGATGTCAAAGGCATCTCAGATTTGATGAAGTGTGATGGCATGTTGGCAGGAAGCCAGGAAGGTGGGACACCGCAGGTAGATGGATCTGTACGCTCCAAAGCACAGAGGCCTGAGCTGGCTGGCCGTACTTGGCAACAGGGACTGATGGGGAGGATTGCTGGGCCCTGGCAAGAGGCCAGCCATGAAGGCAGAACTGAGTGGCAACAGGGCATCCTGGCATGCCTCGGTGCTTCCCTGAAGGAAACTGTGGAAGCCCATGAGGCATTTCTTGGTTGTCCTAGTGTGCAGTCTCATAGCCACTTTGTGAAGACAGGAGGTGGCTTAAGATGCAAGTGTCTCTTGCGGTCTTGCCTGAAAATTAGAACTTCAGCGCCACTTACCAGGAATGCAATGTTGGTTCCTAATAGTCACCAACTCGCACAAGTAGGAAGCCATTGGGTAAATCAGGAGAAGCCTGTGCTTGGCTTTGCTGGAACTTTACCAACGTTTCCCCCTTTGCAAAAATCCTATCCCTGGCAACCGTGTGGATGGACCATGGTATTTGGATTTCTGTGCACACATCTGGGCCAGCCTGTGCTGGAAGCTGCCAGACCCACAATGCTCCATCTACGGTGGGAGGGTCAAGAGATTTCATCATTGTGTCCAATGCAGTTAGGGTCAAGCGTTTATATTTTTAAATGCATATTATTTTGTCATAATTTACTTTGCTTTTATTTCCCTTTTATTGCGGTTACAGTATTATATCTATTTTGTGTGTATATTTAGGTTATATTAATTAAGAATTTAATGCCATAATAATAAGGGAATTTCACAAATATTTGTCACAAAAGCTAGGGAAGGGCTTGGGTCTACGTGGTTGAAATCAAGCTTTGGGCATTGGGCAAAGACTCAAATATGAGAGGCATGGAAAGGGATGAAAGGATCTTTGGCGGATTTTAGAAATTCTGAAAAATCCAGAAAAAAAATATTAGGAATAAAACAAGAATCATTCTTAAGTTAATCACTCAGAAATGAGCATCGCTGATTTTTTCGTCCCTTTTTTTCATATCCACATGATTTTTTTTAAATGTTGGGGTGGTATTATTTTGGGGATCCCTTCCTACATTTTTAGATTCGTGGGCTATACCGTCTGCTTTGGGACCACTCAACTCTGCTCTTGTATCACCGAAGCTGCTGTGTCCGGGGTACCCAACATTTTGGCATCTCTGGCCACACACTCAATACACAAACACTAGCAAAGACTGAGGAGCAAAAAAAAAAAAAGGTTTTAAGTAAATTGATGATTTTGTGTCGGGCCTCATTCACAGCCATCCTGGGCCACGCCCCCGATTGTAAACCCATGAGCATGGCTGTGTTCAAGTAAATCTTTATCTATGAACGCTGAAATTTGACTTTCATATCATTCTCACATGCCACGCAGTACTGTTCTTTTCTTTTAACGACTTAAAAATGTAAAAACAAAAAAAATCTTTTATAGATCACTCGCTGTGAAAAATAGGCAACAGGCTAGCTTTGACTCTGGGGCCATGGTGGGCCGGCCCCTACCAAAGGTGTTTTCTCTGCCACGGGCAGCAGCAGGAAGGCTCTGAACAGAGGAGCAGCGTGACCTGACTGAGACTGGAACAGAATGGCTCTGCCTTTTGTGTTCAGAGGAGGGAACAGGGGCTGAGAGCAGGGACAGGAGCACAAAGACTTGTTAAGACACTTGGCACAAGAAAACATTAGCTATGTTTTTGATTATGGCTGTCGTGGCTGGCATTACCGTTTCTTATTACATGTTTGCAATTTCCACTAATGGACAACGAGGCCTCGTGATCTCAGCCCACTGTGGCGGGGGTTAAAATAGACACGTGCTCTCAAGGAACATATCGATAGAACCAACAAGCTACAGTCCCACTTGTGTTTACATTTCCTGGCACGGAGAAGAAGTTACCATCAAGGAGGGGAGCTTATCGCTTGTTTTGCATGTGCTTTTTATCTCTGGCTTAAGGCGATGCTCTGTGGCCGTGTTATTAATATCATTGTGTATGCATTTAACTCAAAAGCAAAGATGACACAAGGCTCCCGATGTCTGGAAAACGCCTCGCCCTTCCGCTTCCTATCTCCCGAGCATCTCCGTGGTTCTAGATTTTGTACCGGAAACGAGGGGAACTGTTACAAACACGGATGATGTGTAACTGAATGATTTCTGTCTAAAAACAGAGCTTACCGCCGAGCTGTAAAAACGGTGCTATTAGGGCAGGCTGTCAAGGGATGATGAATACCTCCAACTGGCTATCATTTCTTTCAGTCTTCACACCCGAGCAGGCCATTCATCTGAAACTGCTACCCCCTCAACAACTGTCACTTGCTTTGTCCAGGGACCAAGATGTCTTCTTCAGAATGGGGAAATATGACCAGACTAGGTTTCTGCCTTATGCACAGGTTGTGAGAGATTGTGTGTGTGTGTGTGTGTGTGTGTGTGTGTGTGTGCATGCACGTGCTGTGAATGAGCATGGGGCCGTAGCTGGGCAATTTAGTGATGTAACATTTCATTAGCGCACTGATGTGGTAAATAACTTATACTTCTGTTCCAATGGACCAAGAATTGAAAAATGCTCATAAAAATTGAGCCTGCGGTCATGAACATTATTTTCAAATCCACTGTAAGTGAAGAAAAACATCAAATATGTTATCTAAATAAGCTACTTCCATGAAGAATTTTATTAATAAGGACTAAAAGATTTACCCCAAATATACAATTAAGAAAAGCAAGTACTATATTCTCATCAACCCCCTGTATTTTGTGTGTGTGTGTGTGTTCTTTTAGGAGTTATGAGCCAAAAAACTGTCATCATCACATTACTATTGAATATCTCAGAGGCATAACCCCCACAGCAGGCACTACGACAGAGAATAAATGGACAGGTATGGATACGCACTGGAATAAGTGTCCAGCTTAACTCTATTTCTAATTCAAATGCAAGAAAATTCATAAGAAAAAGATTTTAAGGTAAACCAGTTTCCTCATTGAAATATGATAAAAACAATGACCACAATAACAATAAAATTAAGTTACATGTTTGTTTCTACCACTGTGAACTCTTTTAAAATGCTGTGCATTTGGTAGCTCTTCAGCGATGCAGAAATGAGTGATTATATGATTCTAATCCAGGATTTTCCTGAAAGAATCACATCTCAATCATCTCTGCCAAGAGAGCAATAAGAATAGTCTGATTCAAAGGCAATGATTTTTTACAGATGCTGGATTTCAGTCAGGTTTCTTTTTGTCATAATGTTATAGCTGTTTAATATGCTTGATACAATATTAAAATGAGCATCCTTTTCCTGCCACAATAAGGCTAGTTGCTTGGGAGAGATGCTAAGGAGCAGTTTGGTGGAAAACAGACCAGGAGAAGACACCTGGTGTAGATAGTTCACTAAGTGAGACTTTTGGCTCAAAATGGCATCTAACTCTGGTCACAGGGGAGTTACTGGCATTGGAATTGTCCTTCAGAAAACTGGACAAAACATAGAAAAAACTGTTCCAGACACTGACCACTGTCCGTGAGAGACTGTGATTCCTCCAGAACGCAAAGGCAGGGAGCCCGGCCAATGTCTCGAGTCTATGCGTACAGTCACTCTCTAGCCTGAGTTCAAGAAGGCAAAGCAGGGCAGAGCCCCCTTTCTATCCTCTCACTGAGCTGGAAAGACAGGGATTGGAGTTCGTGGAGGCTGAGGCTGCTGGAAGACACAGGGTAGAGTTCCAGAAAAGAGAGAGCTACAGGGAAAAAGAACTCCAGACATCTATCTGCACAGGGCTCTTCTCTGAATTACAAGTTGTGCAGGTGTAGACCCGAACCCTGTAAGGCTGAGCAAAGAGTGACGAGAAGTACCCACCAAGCAGGTGGTCTTTGTTCACTCCCAGGAACACGGAGCAGAGTCTCCAGAAGGGCCGGCCGTGCCTTAGTGGTACGGCTAAACCTGTCCCATATCTACACTATTGAAGATTTGAAAAAGGCTTGAACATACCAAGCTGATCTGCAGTTTCCTTCATTGCCCACCGTTACTGAAGTTAACACTTCATGAAAGAAGACGACAAAATCCAGACACTTGGCAATGGCAGAGTCACAACATCCTGAATTCAATCAAATACTTACAATTGGCAGAAAAATACATCAATGTGAACTGAACCAGAAATGACAAAATAAGGTAGAATATGCTGACAAGATAATAAAACTGCTATTGTAAATATACTCAAGTATTTTTTTAAAAATATTAACATATTTTGGGGACAAATAGGACATATGAAAAAACCCCAATGGAACTTCTGAAATAAATAAATTACTAGAGAAGATTAAGGGAATATTTGATATAGCCCTAGCTGGTGTAGCTTAGTGGATTGAGTGCCAGCCTGCAAACCAAAGGGTCATGGGTTCAATTCCCAGTCAAAGCACACACCTAGGTTGCAGGCCAGGTCCTCAGTTGGGTGCATGAGTGAGGCAACCACACATTGATGTTTCTCTCCCTCTGTTTCTCCCTTCTTTCCCTTCTTTCTAAAAATAAATAAATACAATCTTTTAAAAAGAGAGAATATGAGATATAACAGGAAGAACAAAATCAGGGAACTCGAATTATAGCTGGATCGTACCGCACCACAAATTGGTATTTTGAATTTCCCACTATCAGTATCTTGTAGGAAGCACAGGTACATTGCATTGTATTTAAGTGATGCCAGTTAATTTGTAGACAACAAATATTTAAAATGTATCTCACTTCACATAATGCCATGTTAGCATATCTTTTTTTCAACATATCAGATTTGCACCCTAAACATATCAGGTAGTCCAGAGAGGTAGGATCCCCTACCTCACTTTTCCCATTAGCCCCCCACCGGGCCTAAATCAGCACTGAGCACAGAGCAGTTTTCGACAGCCACGTACTGACTTGAATCGATTTGAACCTTGCCCCAGCCAGAGGATGACGCACTATCGTCCAAGAATAGATTTTTCATCTGATGTGGTAGCATGGTTCCCAGCACAGAAACAGCTTATTATTGTTTGTGATGAATAGCAATAAATCATTTTCAAGTTGAGAAAGAAACAGAGCATATTATAAGGTAGGGTGATATTTTAAAAAGTCCCCACTACTTCAAGCCTCCTCACTTCCACACCATTTGTAATTAACCTTACGAGAGATGGTGTCTCCTTCCCCACCCCATGAATTGGAGCTAATCCCAGCCATCTCTGGCCAACAGAACACAGTGGTATTTATAGTGTGTGAATTCTGAGACAGGGACTTAAGGGATCCCTATACATCTCCGCTCCTCCTAGGAGCCCTGCCTCCATCACACGAACAGCCTGGACCAATCTACTGCAAGATGACAGATCACACGTAAGAGAGCCCAATCGCTTTGGCCAAGGCCATTCTGGACCCGCGTGCGGCCAACCAACTCCTGCACATCTGACAGAGCCCATGTAATCAGCACAGCCACCCACTTGGTCTGGAGTGGACACAGCAGTTAGCTACAATCAGTCAAGTCCCACAGGAGACACTCAGCGGACCCACAGACTCATAGCCAATAACAAATACAACTGAGTCATTGCCTTCCGGGGAGGGGAGTCATTACACAGCAAAAGCTAACTGACCTATAGTACACCACGGAACTGATAACATTTAATGCATGCTAATGTAATAATTTCTAATATGACATAATTACTTAACTCTAAAGTTTTCGTAGCTGCTCAAAAGAAATGAGAGAAGATAGGGCAGAATAAATCTTTCCAATTATTTTCTTTTCGATGGCATTTAATAACATTCACACACGACGCTTGGAAATTATCTTGCGTTTTTCTCCCTGCTGGCTATTTGCATAACATTATAGGCAATCTTCCTTGTGTCTGGGGATTAGTGAGATGGACCTGTCATAAATGCTTCAGAATCTTCCAAGTTTAGGCCTGAAAACTTGGCATCTTGCAACACAAAAGCCACCCTTTCTCGACCAAGAGGCTTTTTTTTTCTGAATAGCAACTCTGAGAGACAGTTTTTTTACTTGCATCTCGTTACTACGACAACAGTCCCACAAGGCTCTTTAGCTCAAGTTCATTCTTTTAATTAGCAGACCGAGATCCCTCCTCCTCCCCAACCTGTTTCCCCAGGAAAATTTTCCAAACATCTCTGGCTGTTCTCCTTCCTTTGGGTGTTTGCACAAAGCCGGGAGGGATTTGCTCATTAGAATGGCTTAGTGTTTGGTGATGGCTTTTGTAATTTTGAGAGCCTTTGTAGAATAGATTTTTCCTAAGAGGTACGTTTCTCCCCAGAGGGACAAGCCCATGGTGAGTATATGTAGAACAACCCTCATTCCTGCAAAAAAGGAATTCAGAGTAGGCCCCTGATGGGGAGCCAGGTATTCGTGTCAAAAAGACGGGGTTACAAGCATGGGATCACCGTGAACTGGGGTTCTACCTTAATTCCATGTTACTTTTATTAATTCACCTCACACATTTTGGGGGCATGTTCCAGATACATCACCAAACATAATGGCGATGAATTGTGATAATCTGTGATGTCATTGACTATAAACTACACACTACAGAGTGCGATGCTTGCTTGGAGGACAGCTAACTTACCCGCCTGGATGTTCTTTTCTGACCTCTAGAATGGGTACAGTCTTACTACTGCATTGCCACCACCACATTGTGTGAGAGTCCAGTGAGGCGGTGAATGGTGTACATGTACACTGGGGTTGCAATTCACCTGAGTCACAGAGAGCCTACTCTGAAGTTTATTGTGCTCAGGTAACGTGAAACCTGGAAGCAGTCAGTTGCTGGTGTTATTTCAGTGGCTCCACATGAGAAGGTCTCTTGGCTTTTCCCTCATAGACAAAACACAGCTGCTGTAGCTCCTGCCATGACACCTGTATTCATAGCAAGAAGTGGGGAACAGCCAGACCACACTATCACATTTATCGGTAAAGTCACAGCTGTCCCAAAATGACTTCGGTTTAGGTCTGACAGGCCAGACTGCATCCCAGGGCCACAGCCAGCTGTACACAAGTCTGTGAACATAGGTACTTAGCTTCCTCACCTTCTGAAGAGGAGGGGATTGAAATAGGTGTTGGATCCACCAACCTAGCCTGTTGGCCACAAACCCTCATCTCAAGCATGAAATAGAGTAAGTCCTCAGTGCCAGCTTCTGCTCGTTCTCCTGAAGTTCTAGACACCAAAGGATTTTCTAGAGGAAGTGGGCTGATACAACCAGAAAACTGAATTTCCTTTGACCCAATCAACTTAGGATTAGGCAGCAATTTTCTCAGGCAGAGTGTAACTTCTCGGAGAGTTTTAAATAAAAAGTCAGCTATATCCAGGTAGTATCAGAAAATGTCATTTACGAGAGTAGGAGCAATCCCCCATAGGGATGAAGGGCTTGCAACCTGCAGACTGAGGACTCTGTGAAAATTTTAAGAATATAGTGGGATGCTAACAATGTCCCAAGTGACCTTTTCGATTTTGTGTTTTCATTCACGTAACAACAGCCCCTCCGAATAAACAGGAGGATATTCTTAACCACGTGGATGATTTCTGCATTAGTCAGGTTAAAACAAGGTACACCGCTATAACAAACACTTCTAAATCTCAGTGATTACCCTGAGCAAGCTTCATTTCTCACTGTAGGGCCATGGGTTGGCCCAGTGATGGAGGCCACTTTGGTCACATGGAAATGATGTCAAAACGTGTTCCCCATGACCCCAGCTGAGAAAGGGCACTTGGAGTGTCCTTAGTGCCCTTAGCCCAAAGCCAAGTTTCCACTCATGTTTCAGCATGTCCATTGCCACACCTAGCTTCCTGTGTGCTCTTCCTGTCTGTTTCAGAAATGGGGTGAGAACTGGACGGGTGGTAGTAATGTCTGCAACCATTCGTGAGTATCTGAGTGCTCCACTACATTGCAGTTCCAAAGTATGAATGTATGAGTGTGTTGAGGCTGACTTATGCTGCTATAATTTAATCTCTCTTTGACAATGAGAAGAAGAGAGTGGACCTACTATGTATATGGCCCACTCATACCAATGGATGGTACAAAATACACGGAAGAAATGAGCAGTTCAAATAGAGAAAAATGATGGGAGAACAGAGTCCCTGCCTGGCATCAACTGTAGAACCATGTGAAACTCAGAAACCCTTGGTTCTAGTTGTTAGTACATTTTCACTCTAGGAGCAGAAATTTGGATTCAGCAGTAAAACACCTTTTATTAAGGTGTTAACATTAACCTAAGTTGATGTTTTTAACTTTGGCTTTATTGGTTTTACAGTTTTATTTGAAATTAACTTGTAAATTCATCATGGTGTTATAGTTGAATATGAGAAATAAAAGGAAGATTGTCATAGTTTTGCTTGTTTTTTAAATAACATTATAATACAAGTGATTTAAGCCAACACAGGGTAAGAACATTTTTCCTATAAGTGGTGCCTGAACTTTATAGAAGTTGAGACATTCCATCTAACTTGTAAGAAAATGACTCAAACTCACCCAACTAAAGTCACCTGGATACACTGAAAACCCCTGTTTGATGATATAATTGAAGGTCACCCATTGTGTAGTATGTAAAGCCCAAGCTCTGAAGTTTATTAACTCAGGAAACTTAAACAAGTTTTCCAACTTCTCTGAGCACAAATGCCTTCTTTCCCAAAATGGGGGTCTCAACACACTGCCCACCTCAGATAGGGAAAGGGTTCAGTGAGCTAACACGCATAGTCCCTGGTACATTGAAATCATTGTATCAATGGCATTGGCCATTATTATTGTTGTTACTCTTGTTACAAGTCTCAGAGAGGAACAACGCCTGTCAATGACCTTTTCCTGGATAAGTTGGAACAACAGCTCTCCAATGGATGAATCCCATACCCTCACTCCCAAGAAATACACCACCTAGATATGTCTGCCCCAAATAAATCAACTTGGCTCAAACTGAAGTGGAAATCTGCCAGTTTTCTGAGGCACTTTAATTAGAGGGCTGAGTCCAGTCATACAATTAACATGCAACATTCAAAAGCAATAATCATTATAGGAATGGAGATATTAGCCCAGGGAATTACAGAGAAAGTATAACAGTCCTTTTGATGTCTCTGAAAGTTGGGTTTCAAATCAGATCTCCATAACTCTAGACATAATTTATTACTGAGCAAAGCCACCATAGTCAAAGACTTTTGCTTCACTGCTTTCTTAAAATTTGTTTGGTCCACTTTTCCCTTCGGGGGTCTCATGGAGCTGTGAAAAGAAAATGCTACAAATCAAAAAAATAAGAGTTCAAAGGATGGATTCTTGGTAATGTTTTTGTTGTTGTTGTTGTTGTTGGGTTTGGGATTTGCGTGTTTGTGTGTCTGTTTTGCTGGAAACCGTCTTCTTTTCTATGTATCTTTCTTCTGGAGCCACTAAGGTACATAATTCCACTTAGGTGTATAAATATTTATAAGCTGATGTGCAGAACACAGCAATAATGTAACGTAGGAACATTTTTAAAAACAGCAATGACTTTAATTTGGTGCTGGCAATTAGAATTTTCAAAACACAGAGGCTATGAATATATGAGTACCTAAATGGATCTCCAATGAACCATCTTTCATAAACATATGCATCTTTTATGCTTTGTAAACACCAAAAGCCTTGAAAAGCAATTGCTCAACAAATAATTTTTAATGCCACTTTCTCATTACAACAACCCAAAGTCATAAGGTAACAGTCAACTAATGAATTTCCTTCTCAGGTTAGAATTTTAAATGAAACTTTCCACGCCAGGAATTTTGCTCACGCCATTGAAATTCAAATTGTGTTATGCATAACTACAGCCTTCAAAAAAAAGTAATTGGTAATAAGTGTAGCAAATGCCTTGTATTATTCCCAACCTAATTTTCAAATCTGATTTTCCAGTGCGAACAAGCCAGAGCAATAGCCAATCACACAGCTAACTGCTGTAGAATACAAAGGCAGCCTTCCACTGATTTATTTTGTAATCTGGTTTGGTTTTACTTACCTCTGATGCACTCAAAACATTAAAACTTATTTATTTTTATAAAAGTTAATGATAAACAGAGTCTTAATTTGGGAACTGTAGGATCAGAATGATCTGCCTTCCTTTCTTGAGCAGCAAATAAAATGTTTCTCCACAGGCTGCAAGTAGGGAGGTAATCTCTAATGTAAGGAGGAGACCTGTGCTACCCGATGGAGACAGGAGCCAAGTTCCAGTTAATCTCTAAGAAAAGGGCCAAGTAGGATTTAACTCAGTATTTATATTTCTCCCTTGAACTTGATGAAACTTAACCAACTAGATATTGTAACTTCATTGTGTCTAAACATTTCTGTTTTCCTTGGCCACATGTGAAGACTCCAAATTCCTTCCCCCACCACCATTTGGCTTCAATCAGAATTTTCAAAAATCAGTTGGGGAATATCCATTGCTAACAATGAAACACTCAAAAGCCTATTTCTGCTTGGGTTCCTCTGTGCAAACGAGAAAAAATTTTTCACCTATTTTTCCATCCAAAGTTACTTTAAAACAGCCAATTCATAATGAGTTCTGTTGAGAGACTGCCAATCAAGTAAGTCTTGTCTTCAGCACATCCCTCTTATCGGGGCAGGTCTGTGTCCAGAGGCGCAGAAAATGTTTACAGGTTACGAAACTACCAAGCCAGGTCATGCTTCCAAAGACTCCTTCAGTCCCACCCAAATGCTGGGCAACCACGCTTTAACCAGAATCTTCTGTGTTGTCGGGGGACACTGGGTTTGTTGGGATGATTACCGCAGTGTATCGAAGACTCTGTGTGTGGGGCGGGGGGGCAGGCAAATAAGACAGAACGGATCACTGGGTTTGAGAGAGAAAGAAGAAACCCCTTCGTGGCCTTAAAGCCATGGTGTGGCCTTGAATTCTCAAAGGATGAAATGCCAGGAAGAGTTTTGACTAGAACATCTTGAGCTGAAGAATCCTGCAAAAAGAACTTAATGCATAGGAGGCACATAAAATGCATATGTAATGTATATATATGCATATGTGTATTGTATATATACAATGCATATATTGATATATTTTAAATTCTTTTTTTTATTGTTGTTCAAGTACGGTTGTCTCCATTTTCCCACCACTACTTCCCCCACCCCCACTTCTCACACTCAATCCTACCCTCCTTTGGCTTTCTCCATGGGTCCTTTATACATGTTTCTTGATGACCCTTCCCCTTCTTTCCTCCATTATCCCTTCCCCTTCCCCTCTGCTCACTGTCAGTTTGTTCTTTATTTCAATGTCTCTGGTTCTATTTTGCTTGCTTGTTTTGTTGATTAGGCTCCACTTATAGGTGAGGTCATGTGATATTTGTCTTTCACTGCCTGGCTTATTTCACTTAGCATAATGCTCTCCAGTTCTATCTCATGACAGGCTGTCACGAGAGGTAGGAGCTCCTTCTTTCTCTCTGCTGCATAGAATTCCATCGTGTAAATGTACCACAGTTTTTTGATCCACTCATTTACTGATGGGCACTTAGGCTGTTTCCAGCATTTGGCTATTGTAAATAGTACTGCTATGAACATTGGGGTGCATAGGTTTTTTGAATAGGTGTTTCGGGATTTTTTAGGGTATAACCCCAGCAGTGGAATTGCTAGGTCAAAAGGCAGTTCTATTTTTAGTTTTTTGAGGAAACTCCATACTGTTTTCCACAGTGGCTGCACCTGTCTGCATTCCCAACAATAGTGCACTAGGTTTCCCTTTTCTCCACATCCTTACCAGCGCTTGTTTGTTGATTTGTTAATGATGGCCATTCTGACAGGTGTGAGGTGGTATCTCATTGTGGTTTTAATTTGCATCTCTCTGATGGCTAGTGATGCTGAGGTTCCTTTTATATGTCTCTGGGTCTTCCATATGTCCTTCTTGGAGAAGTGTCTGTTCAGGTCTTTTGCCCATTTTTTAATTGAGTTGTTTATCTTCCTGGAGTAGAGTTCTGTGAGTTCTTTATATATTTTGGAGATCAAACCCTTGTCTAAGGTATCATCGGCAAATACATTTTTCCATATGGTTGGTTCCCTTCTTTAGCCATGCAGAAGCTTTTTATTTGGATAAAGTCCCATTTGTTTATTTTTTTCCTTATGTCCCTTGCTCTAGGGGACATATCGATGAAAATATTGAAGTGTGGAATATCTGAGACTTTCCCACCTGTGTTCTATGCTAGGACTTTTATGGTGTTGCAAATCTTTTATCCATCTTGAGTTTATTTTTGTGTATAGTGTAATGAGGTGGTTGAGTTTCTTTTCTTTTTTTTTTTTTTTTGCGTGTAGCTGTCCAGATCTCCCAACAGCATTTGTTGAAGAGGCTATTTTTGCTCCATTTTATGCTTCTGCCCCCTTTGTTGAATATTAATTGACCACAGAGACATGGGTTTATTTCTGGGTTCTCTATTCTGTTTTATTGATCTATATGTCTATTCTTATGCCAGCACCAGACTGTTTGATTACAGTGGCCTTGTAATATAGTTTGATGTCAGGTATTGTGATCTCTCCTATTATGTTCTTCTTTCTCAAAATTGTTGCAGCTATTCGGGGTCCTTTATGGTTCCACATAAATTTTTGATGATACATTTAAAATTCTTAAGCTTCCTTTGCCCAAGCAAGAGTTTTTTTTCCAAGAAAGAAGATTGATTTGTTAGTTTGAGAGAACCAGGATGAGAAGTGGTTGGGGACAGAGTACAATTTTCCATGTCTTGAGAGCTGGACGTACATTGATGCAAGAGATTTTCAGTGAAAATTATTCGTGCATCCGGTCCTGACTCCTGAGCTGCCACAGGCTTTTGTAAATACTGCCTGCCAAAATGCTTCTTCCTGGACTGGCAGCAAAATGTCCAGTTGTCAATGAGGAGGAAGGAGTGAGGCCAAACTTAGGAAGAACAAAGATAAGAAATCTCTTCATTCCATTCATGTCGCATTACATGTTTGCTACAATGAATGCTGGATCTTGTGCTTTTAGGAAAAGAGGACAAGCAGAGTTCCATTTAACAGACCAAAAAAATTCCCAAATTTACACATACCAGAATTACCAGCTTATTTACATGCACTAGGGGAGCTTTTTAAAATTACAAATAAATAGTCAATAGGCCTAGCCCTCTACTGACATCAAAATAACTCCAACTAATTGTTTGCTAAGAGCAAATTTATAATTACACTCGATGCCCACATTTTCCTTTGCTATCTGTAATTATATTTCACTCAAGTAGTTGCTAGTCTTCCAAAATACAGCATCTCTCACACTGTGGAAGACAGAACCATGGACAATTTCCTAGAAAATCTCATTTCATTCTGATAGTTGTGCTAATGAATAATTTACATACTAATGTTAATTGGATGAATTAATAATTTTTCCCATGTGGCAAGATTATTATTAAAATAGTTCATCCTTAAGGACACTGGCCCATTTCTTTGCAGTTCTAACCAGCAGTGGCTCTGAAAGGCCATCAATTTGTACTCTTGTCTCTTCTCTGGATCTGCTATCCATTAAAAATAAATTCCAGCACACATTTTTCCCTCTGCACATTTGCATGTAAATTGGAGCCCTCTTTTAGGACTAGAAAATTTCTTCCTTTTTATTCTCATTTACTGGCCTGTTAATAGGTTTCTGCATATTTGTTTTCCAATTCACATCTCCACTCATTAAAAATAAAATCCTTTGAACATTCCTTGGCTGGAGATAACTTGAGAGAAATCTGTAGAAATAGTTTAAGTTTTTAAAAGATCATTTACTTTGATTAGGAAAAAAACATATGGAGGCATTTGAGAACATTCTTTCTTAAAATAAAAATTCCAGAATGAAAATGAAAACCTACCTATTGACATGCAAATTGGTTCAATTATTGCTGGTACCTGCGTTTCCTTAGGACTCTGTTAATTGTCTCCTAGAGCCATTCTAGTACAGGAGAGGGGCATGAGAACTATATTAATCTACTAAAGTCTAACAAAGTTAAGTCGGGGCCTGCCACAGGCCGCCTGACACAGAGCTCAGCTGAGCAGAGATGCAAGCCCACCAAAGAGATTCCTGCAGACTGATGAATAGCTACTCGCCCAAACAATGGGCGAGTAGCTACTCACCTTGTTGTTTACCTGTACTATGAAGGCAAAACACACAGCCACAAAATATGCCTTGTAAAGGTTAAAGTTCATCCCAACCTCTTCCACTCTCTATTTCTCCATACTGGCAATTTTCCATAGAAACTACAAACGTAGGAGCTCAGCCGCTAAAGATGGTTGGGGTCTCTCCTTTTTTCCCACGAGGAGAGGCTGCTACTTATGGAGTGGCTTTTTCCCCCCTTGTTCCCTCTGCTCACTAAAACCTGCTTTTCCATTTTATCCGTTGGTCTGGCTCATGTCTTGGACTCTTTCCCGCGCAAAGCCGAAAACCTTCTTGGCTCGGGGCACAAGTCTCCTAGGGACTTGCCCCTTCAGTACCAGTTCTATTTTTTTTAATCCTCACCTGAAGGTACGCTTATTGATTTTAGAGGAAATGCGGGGTGGGGAGATGGAGAGAGAGAGAAAGAAATATGGATGTGAGAAACATGGATTGGATGCCTCCCAAATGCACTCCGACTGGGGATCGAACCCATAACCCAGGCGTGTGCCCTGACTGGGAATCGAACCTACAATCCCCTGGTGTGCAGAATGATGTTCCAACCAACTAAGCCACCTGGTCAGGGCCCAAAAGCAATTTTAAAAAGAATTTAGTATAGTAGGACCTATCCATCTTTCAATCCTTATAATGAATAAATGATTCCTTGACAAGCAAATTAGAAAAATGAGATAATTCCTAAAAAGAAAAGGTACTACAAAGGGGCATGTGCTAAATATCAAAAAAATATCCAATGCAAAAGGTCTCTTGGCTGTTGATTTTCGAGGGTGACTCCCCATCCGAGTGAACTGGAGAACTTCTTGGAAGGGAGTCCCCAGCGGTCCCCAGCCCCGCCCCTTGACTACATTTTCTGAATCAGACTCTCCGGAGGGAAGCCCAGGAAACCATGCTTCAAAGAGCTACCAGAGATCACCGTGAGCCATCTAGACCTGCCCCTGCCCCTGCCCCTGCCCCTGCCCAGGAGCGCCAGCTCTGGAAATTCACGGCAGGCAGAATCTCACATTCATCAGAAATGGTAAAGGGGTCTTTGTACATGAGATCGGATCAAGCTGAGGTCTGGAGAAAGATGGCGAGGCAGAGAGGAATGAGGAAGACCGTCCGGGTGGCGCAGCCTGTCTGAGCAGAAGCCCTGTGGACGTGGGCACACCAGCCCAGGCAGCCTGGCACCCTCGCCTGGCCCAGGCTAGGGAAATGGGGAAGCCAGCGGGCACAGGGCAGGCCTTGCATGTGTAAATCCTTCCAGGAAAAACACTGTATGAGGGGCTCAAAGTTATTTGACAAGTATTCAATCCTATCTTCTCTACCCTACAAGAATTTTCATTTGTTACCTTGACTCTTCCCCAAATTAAATTACAAAGTCACTGGTCCCCTAGCCCAACCCCCATTAAAAAAAGCCATGTACTTCTCTGTTAAAACATTTTGAACACGTTTTTCAATACATGTATAATCATTTATTATATATGACATACATGTGGCATTATACCAACATTATACTATATTGTACATGTATGCTGTATGACCTGAATGGAAGATAGAATTTTTTAAACTAATGAGGACCCACATAACAAATACCTTAATAACTGTAAATTCACTTTTGTACATATATTTATGGTAAAATACCATTTTTGTTCCGACCAGAAAGCGACCCCACCTTCTGCCTTCTTTTGTTCTGTTGCCGTGCTCAGCACAGGACCCCCGCTCACTAAACAACAGTTACTGTTACCATGCAGAATTTATTTCCTCTGCCTACTGCACAGGGTTGCTTCACACGCTGATGAAAAATTCCTGCACAGATGCAATGAGCTCTTCCTATTTTTAGTGGAATCTGGGCTAATTGGGATCTTCGTCACTAGTCAGTGCGTTGGAGTTTCGGAAGAAGACTCATTAAAAACGTTCCAAAGCAGGATATTTGCTCGAGGCGGTTTCCTCGGACCACGATTCTCTGCCCTGACCCTGCACCCGGGCAAAAGCATTCCAGGAAGAGAAACAGTCTTGGGGCTCCCTCCGAATGATCTTGTTACCCAGTTCTCACAGCCCAACTGCACCATGTGACTTAACTCTTTTTGAAAGAATGAAAGTAATTTCATAAATCACTTATCTCCAAGAAGTGACTCTGACAGAGTCTTCAAAAGTTCAGCTTTTAAAACCCAAACTCCAGAGCATGGTTTCTCGATTTGGGTGCTGTGTTCTTCTCTGTTGTGGGGCGGTGGGTGGGGGGAGGGGCTCCTGGGCATGGTAGAACATTTAGGAGCATCCCTGGCCTCTCCCCTCTAAAAGCCCATAGCACACCCTGCCTCCTGCCCGGTGCTGACAACCAAGAATAACTCTAGATATTGCCGAATGCCCAGGTGGTAGGGGGGAGGGGGTTTGGGAATCAGGGGAATTGTCCTTGGCTGAGAACCACTGACCCAGAGCCACACTTTGAAATAATTATTTATAAGGCATTCTATGAGACAGGGTATCAACTATTCCCCTGATAATGGGGGCAGAGGGGTGGTAGGGAAGGACAGGGCTTTATTGTCAACATAATGTAGTGCTACATTTCCATTTTGGACCCAATACCTGCATTTATGATTTTTTATACAACGTGTGAATGACGTAGCATCCTATCACATACTGTTGTACCTGGGATGTAGCCACTTCAAATCAATCTGATACACCGTTTACAGTCATATTCATAGGTACCAAATGCTTGCTATTGCCAGGCACCACGCAAAGGTATTTTACACACGCTGTCATACTCAGTCATTGCATTCGGTGTGATGGAGCTATTGTCGTCTGCACTGCAGAGCGGGGAAGTGACATGTAGAGAGACTCAGTAATGTGGGCAGTCACACGTATGACACAGGGATGACCCGGGGCCTAGGTCTCAAGACTCTCTGGTTCCAAGGCCAGTGTTAACTATTATGCTGTATTACTTCGTTGAGGTATAACTTAGCCATGACATGCAACTCCACAGATAAACAGAGGGGACAAATGTTCATGTCTATTTGTTCCATAAACAAATGGTTATGGGGCGCTTGCTATGGGCCACCATGGTGGGAGCTTGCCTCTGTGTTGCCGACGGGAAAGCTTCCACCACAGTGCAGAATCTGCCACCTTGTCTGCGTTGTACCCCAACTCCGCTTCAATTTCACGAAGCTCAAACTAATCCCATAAGTGTGAAGACATGATTACATCTCGCCTTAGTAACCATCACCATTAGGATCCTGAAAACGTTCATATTATCATTAAATATAATGAGCGCATAAGAGGCTGAAGAAAATTTTGCCCAACTAGCATTATGCAAACCTTGGAAATGGTCTCCTTTGACTGTAAGTGTAAGCTCTGAGTAACAGATTCGTCCCTACTCCACAAGTGACTTCTGGCCCATTCAACTTTGGGTGGAAACATCACTGCCCTTCTACATGGTGATGGACACATGGACTGTTTGTTTCCTGAGATGAACTCCAACACAGAAGTCTGGAGCAAACGAGAACGTTTCCTGCATAAAGAACAGGACCTCACTCCTCTGCAGGCAAACCTGCTCGGCCAACAGTGGTGGGCTGGGAACAGAAGATTAAACTGTGGATGACAAATCTCAAGTAATTACTTAGCCAATGGCATAGAATATGATTAAGTTCTGGTGCTCAGAAGGCAGATGACTATGCAAGGTTCAGCTTGCCCATTCAATGGCAAAACTGCCGAGGAATAAGAAATAGGGAAAAGGAAAGAGAAAAGGGGACCCAGGGACAAGGAAGAGAGTGTGTGCGGAGAGAGGAGGAGGGGGAGAGGGAGAGAGAGCGCACACATGAGCACAAACTAGCTCTTCATCCAGGTTCCCTGGGAATATGCTTTCACAGATTGCTAACATACACAAGAAAAAGTCAGCTAGATGGTTTGAAAAAGCTTTGTCAACAGATTCAACCCTGTTTAGGGATGCCGAAGTGGTAAAGGGGTGGGGAAAGATGCCCTAGCCCTATTCGTAGAAAAATGTGTATTTGCATATTTATTACCGAATTCAAATGTCTTTTTATGGCATTTTCTAACACTTACAGACAGAGCAGACGTGCAAACAGTGGGGAGGCTATTTGTTTCTCCCTCATAGGCTGCAACTCAGTTTGAGGGGGAGTAAAGGGCCCAACTTTCAAGAGCAAGCAGATTGCGTTCATCATGGCTGCTTCAGGCAAGGTGGGCTGTCGGCTGGGTCACCTCTCGTGCCACTGGGCAGGTGGGTGGTAAAGGAGCTCTGCCATCGCCTCCTGGCACGTTTTCTGAACAACCCTGTCCCCACGCCAATGTGGTGAGAGGTCCGGTACGTTAGGAAACTGCCCCCACAATTTGCCTCTGGAAAGTCACAACGTGTTCTTGTATGTTCCAGGCTCTGAAAGTACCGCAGGAAAGACAGGAACTTGACTCTTGTTCACTGAGATTTTCCCAGTCCCGCAGGAACACAAAACGTTTTCCCGGTGACCCATTTTGTTACATCTTATGGCAAGGCGTGCTATCAAAACATTTTAGGAAATTGTGGGGGGGGGTGATTTGCTCTGGTTTCAGATCACTTGTATTCTTTTTTTAAAGATTTTATTTCTTTATTTTTAGAAAGAGGGGAAGGGAGGGAGAAAGAGAAGGAAAGAAACATCTATTGGCTGCCTCTCATAGAGTCCCCACCAGGGACCAAACCCACCACTCAGGCATGTGCCCTGACCAGGAACTGAACCAGTGACCTCATGCTTTGCAGAATAATGCCCAACCAGTGGAGCCACACTGATCAGGGCATGACTATTGTATTCGTGTAATACCTAAGCAAACAGTCAGGTATAGTAGACAGGTTAAACAAACAGAATTATTAAGCTGCTTTAAGTGTGTTAGAGGGTATTTGTTCTCATGAACAGAAATGGCCAGAATCATGTAAACAGGTTAGTTGCCAATCCCGACAGTTACAATTTATTCACTCTTACTAAGTGAAGGAGACAGATACAACGAGTATCTCATGTGCACCTAATGATGACAGTTAAGAAATAGATATTATAGGCCCTGTTTTATAGATGAAGAAACTAAGGCTCTGAGAAGTTAAGCAACTTGCCTGTAGTCACATAGCTAGGATGTGGCAGATTCCAGATTTGAATTCAGGTCTCAGTTTAAATCATATGCTCGCAAGTAACTTGCTTTCTTCTTTTGCCTAACATAACCATCCTAAAGGGGCCGTGAACGACAGGGAACTCGCATCTGTTAGTGGTTACTATGTGTTCTCAGCCAGGTTTGCGCACATCATTTCTCATTCAATACATACTTCACACCTGCAAGGAAAGCTGATTTTCTACAGTGAGGATGCACCCGCATCTGCAGAACCCCAGGAGCTCACATCCTCAAATCTTAACCAAAGCTGCTTTTAGAGGAGTAGGACTTAAATCCAGACCCAAACCACAACATTTGTATTTTTTATCTTAATTAGATAAAAATTGAATATGGTAATTTCACAACCATAGCCCAAATCCATATGACCCTCCATTGGAATTCATAAAATCAAGTATTTGGTCCATTACTATATATGCCTTTGGGTAAGTTCATTCTAAACTTTAAGAATTGTTTCTAATATTTGCATCACAAAGATATTAACACAAATCTTCTGTAGGTCTGTAAATGCATAGATGAATGGAAGAGATTCAATAGTCTACATTTTTTTCCCACTGATGAGGGTGTTAGGTTGTTAATCACCCGAGGGCTAAAGTAAGATCTGGTCACCAACACAGCGACCAGTGCGCTGACAAAGGAGACCAAATTCACAGTCAGACGGGAAACCTCGAGAAGGAGCCTGCTCAAGTGTGAAGAAAGCTTTCTAAGCAAAATGTGATGAGCTTTCTTTTGCACCATAGCTCTAGGCAACTACTGACCACCTGTCATCTTGGATGCCACACAAGAGAACGGTAAACCCAGCTCGGCCCTTTGGGAGGTCACAACATAGGAAAGATCTTCCTAGAAAACACTGTCCCTGGTCAGGGGACACTTACAGTGTGGAATAAACAAATCAGTTAATGTTTCAGAGAAATCTCCCATTGTTTTTGCTGTGTGGTAGGACCCCCTTCTGGCAAAAGCACATCAAGTAACAGGTTCCTCTGAGGACACGTCACAGAAAATTACTCTAGCACCCCAAGCAAAGGAAATTATATTCAAAGCTATTGGAATCTTACAGACTCAACCCCCTCTGGAGACAGGACAGCTTGGAAAGGGCTTTGCAAGAACTGAGGAAGCTCAGAAGGGCCAGGAAGCAGGGACTTCCGGAACGACCCTTTATTAGAAGGTAGTGTTTGATCAGCGGGTTGCTGCGGAAATGAATGAACTCATCCTTCCACTTTCAATCGCCACATGCGGCTGATGGAACTGTACTGGGGCAGCATCGTGCCGTAAGTGTGCATTACACACCAGACTTCAAAGACTCAATGCAAGAAACATAACGCTAACTACTTCATGAATGACTTCTGTAATGATTACGTGTTGAAATGGTAATATTTCAGATTTGGGGTTAAGTAAAAAATATTATTAAAGTTAGTTAAATCTGTTTATTTTTCCAGTGGCTATTAGAAAATTTAAAATTATATATGCAGCTTGCATTTGTGACCTGAATTATATCCTGCTAGACCGTGGGCACTAACCACTTCTTCTTCACTTGTATAGCGAAAACTCTGGTTTTTGGAGTTCAGGGAGTCAAGCTTAGGGCGCGTGTCTGGCCTCCTGGCAGGACCAAGGTGCTACCACTTTCTGGGTTTATTGCCCTCTCCAGCATTTCAGAACACTGGGGAGGAGGGATGCCCAAGAGGCAATTGAGGTGATCGAAGAGAAGCATCTGATGCTGGGTGGCAAAAAAAAAAAGCCCTAAATGTCCAGTATGAGAGATTCCTGCCTGGCTGGCACACACTGGGCATTTCAAATGTGTCTGTTGAAACGAATGGATGAGGAATGAACGGACACCGAGCAGGTGTGATTACTTTCTCCGGTCCCAGACCCCTTCTTCGTGAGGTCCCTACTTCCATCCTGGACCTAGAAGAAGCCACAGTTCATCTTCAAAATCTAAACTTTTTTCCACCTGACTTCTTTTGCTTAGCATGATACCCTCAAGATCCATCCATGCTGTCACAAGTGACAGTATTTCATCTTTTCTTCTGGCTGAGTAGTATCCCATCTACATAGGGACCAAGAACTGTATGACTTTGCTCATGTGGCATAAAACTGAAAGCAACCAGTGAACAAACAAGACAGACAAAAGCCCACAGACACAGACAACAGCATGGTGGCACCAGAGGACAGGAGGGTGGGGGTGTTAAAGGGTAAAGGGGGTCAAATGTATGGTGACAGAAGGAGACTTGACTTTGGGTGGTGAACACACAAAGCAAAATACAGATGATTAATGACAAAATTTTACACTGGAAACCTATATCATTTTACTCACCAATGTCACCTCAATAAATTTAATAAAAAATATATTGCAGAAAGAAAAAGAAATCTGCCATCTAATGCATTTATCTTCCTGGAAATCAATCTTCTTTTTAAAATTACCCTTTACTAATCATGAGTTTCTATTCCTTTGTCAGGTGCACTGAGCCCAACCCATTGCTAAAATGGACCTGGTGAAGATCACCTGAAGGAGAAAATGAGAAATCCACATTTATGTTACCCAAAGGAGATCAGTTGGCTGCTCCCCTCCCCTTCTCTGCACACAGAAGCCTCAGCCCTTCTTTATGTACATTGTCACGTTTAAGAACCTGATCCTCGCAGAAGTCAGACAGTGGCCTGTACAGTCGGGGTGACAACGTGGCTGTATCCTTAACATGGAGAGAGACATGCTGGCATCTTCTGATGCTGAGCCCTCACCCGCCTCGTGACTTTCCCATCTGTTTCCATCTGTGGAACATTTCAAATGACCAAATAACATCAAAACCACCTAAAAGAGTTCCTTATTCATTATAAACTTTTACAATTCAATTTAAAAAGTTTATAGTCCCTAGCGCTGCGAGAACTGCCATTTCTCAAAGTCCTTCATCACCGGGGTCTGACAGCGGCTCTGACCTCTTCTGGTGTCTTAGCTGAAAGGAGAAGACCCGAGAAGCAGGTAATAAATGAGCAAGGCTTATGGGTATTACAACGTGGACCAGTTAAAACAGGCGATGGTTCTCGGACCATGGGAAATACGCTTATTCCATAATCATCTGTTCCCTGCGTGCTGGCTGCTTTTACTGACAAAACATCTTTTATGAGTTTTGAAAATTGCAGAGCCAATAAAACTGCACAGGAACATCCTGGATTGCATTCTGCTCAACACATCACCTTCAGAACTGGCAGCCAAGTTCAAGTGCTAGACCTGCAAGGACTGCTGCTGCTCCTG
Organism: Tonatia bakeri; assembly: GCA_004024845.1. Classification (NCBI taxonomy): domain Eukaryota; kingdom Metazoa; phylum Chordata; class Mammalia; order Chiroptera; family Phyllostomidae; genus Tonatia; species Tonatia bakeri. The sequence continues at coordinate 22,184 of PVIA01006020.1, read as the reverse complement.
GTCTGAGGAGCAGAGCACAGCTCGGAGCTGTATGTAGCTCCTGGAGTACTTCTGGGAGTGGGGCTCCCTCTGAGCGGGGGAAACATCTCTGATACCAAACAAGGGTCATTTTCTGTTGATAATGATAGAGAGCCCCAGTCTAAGCCTTTGTACAAGGACATCCCTATTTGTTCAACACCGAGACCGACAACAAATGGAGGAAACAGAGGGTCCTTTGCCTTCACCGCCACTCACAGCTAACCGCACTGGTGAGCTCAGGTTACATCCGGGAACGAATGCGTGGAAAAGGGAAAAGGCAACAGGTGCCTCAGTGCCCGCTGCCGCCAAATGTGTCCCCGCCTCTCCGAGTCCTCATTTTCGCTTCTGCTCTTTCTGTTCCTTCAGCATCTAAGGCACACATCAGAGGCAAGAACTCTTTTGGAAAGCTTAACCATTAAGGTATCACGCTTGGCCATTTAATTACTATACCCTGGAATGAGTATTGATATCTTGGTGGGTTTGGGTTTTCTTTTTTAAGATTCATTTATTTTTAGAGAGAGGGGAAGGGAGGGAGAAAGTGAGAGAAACCAACATCAATTTACGAAAGATACATTTGTAGGTTGCCTCTCACCCATCCCTGACTGGGAACCTGGCCTGCAACCCAGGCACGTGCCCTGACTGGGAACTGAACCAGCAAGCTTTTGGTTCACAGGCTGGCACTCAATCCGCCGAGCCACACTAGCCAGGGCTGATATCTTGTTTTATTAAATAGTGTTAGACCTTTTTTTTTTTATTCTTCCCAATGAATTTCATCATACATGTTTTAGGTTCACTGAGAAATCCTGCTCCATGTGATTCCAGCCAAAATGTCAACTTACAGACTAATTTGGGGGGAATTAGCGTGCTTACAATAATGCATTTTCTCATTTGCAAACACAGTCTCTCTCCATTAAATTCAGGTGACTGTAGCTATTAACTATGTCACTACATCTAATGATTAAATCTTGTTATCACAAGCTGTAGCACATATTCAGAAACATGTACTGTGCAATTTAATAATGAAGTCGATACAGGAATTGTCAAAGACCTTTGCGCCACACACAGGTTTTCCTGTGCTGGTAGGTTTCGGAGTGGGGTGAGGAACGTGAGTTGTAATAATTTGATTTCTCCTTAAGCGAAAGGCTATGGGACAAGGTGCTCAGGCTTCTTTGGCGGTAAACATGCATAAAGATAAATATCATGCTTGGCACCTGCCACTTTAAAATAAGAGAAACTGTGTGATGAAGGAATGATGGTTTCATTATATTTACTTGAAAATCATTCTAGATCCTATAAATGGGAAGGTTCTGTGTGGTAATGCGAAGTAATTCTGATTAATTTTCTGAGAAGGTAATTGTAAATTCATTCGTTAATCGTATTGACTACTGTGGTCATATCTTACTTAAAATAAACAGGCTCATTATTTCCTGGAGCAGTAAATGTTTTGAGTCAGTGATGAGGAGAAATTTACATATGACAACGCCACAAAAAAGTTATTGGAGTAAAGAAATCTCCGAAATAGATCTCCAGGTCCAGAATCTTGTAGGAGTTGAGATTCATATCTGTAGTTCAATAAACAGTGGCATTTTCTTTCTGTCTGTTTCACCAGCAAGAAGAAAATACAAATTTTAATATTGGGATGATCCAGAGCTTTTCAATAAATCAAAATCTAAAATTTATCAGGTCACCAAATATAAAAATGTAAGCTAAACCAATGTATGAAGAAGTGGGCAGACACATTAATGTTTTTTGTATTTTAAAATGTGTTGTGTAACTTTATAAAAATCATCAGCACAAATACCCTGGTTTAAAAAATAACATTTTTATGCTTTTCTGAATTTCACAACAAAGCTAGCTATTCTATCGCAAATGATGAGTGACAAATTCTAAATAGGAAAATGCATGAATACAGAGAGAGAGAGAGGGCGGGAAGGAAAGGATGAGGGGGGAAGGAGCGGGAGAGAGGGAGGGAGGAATAATGAACAAGATTTGAAAACGATCTTACTAAAAACTGGTTGGAGTAGAAATGTATCCTATTAGTCCTATTTCTTGGGAGACTGCTGACTGATACAAGTATTGAAAACAGCAGGTCCTGCTGGGAACTCGAACGGAAAAAGGGATGGAGGGCAGACGTGAACAGGGAACGCGAGACCCCCTCATTCACAGAAATAGAGCTGTAACCCTAGCCGCTCCCGGAGCACGGAAGGGGCCTGCGGAGGTTAGTGCCCATCTTTGCCAGTTCTTAAGAAACAGGGAGTTGCACCGATTCCTGCGTTGTACGTCTTTGCATTTATATTTTTGGAATATATTAATCTTCTCTCTCCTTCCACCCACTCCTAATGTGCACGAGGGTGCTGAACGAGTGGCATTTTTAGGGGGGTTTCTCCTCCCAATTTCTTAACCCCGAATTCCTGAGAAACTTACCAGCCTCATGCTAGGAACGAATTTAAAAGTGACCTGTTTTCACCCCACAAAACAACTTTTGTGTTTGAAATCCTGACATTAATAAATATATTCTTTCACCCTTCCCCCAGCACTCCTTTGTTCGCCGCAATTACTCTCATACATTTGTCTCCTTTAATTACTCACACATTGTCAGCTCCTTTGAACGTGACCGTGATGGGCTCATTTTCATACCTCCTCCCTAGGCACAGTGTGTTGTGCATGGTAAGGGCCACGAGCGACACCGGTTAAATCAACCCATCACACCCATGGGCGTCTTCTGCGGCGATTATTCTGGCTATGACCCGGTGAACGAGCTTAAGTGCTTCCACGTTAACACCTCTGCCGCAGGCTCCCTGCGCCAGAAAGAACCTCCCCTCCACCGGACGCACGGGGGCGCTCCATCGCACGGTCAGGCCTCTGCTCCAAAGTCATCTCAGGAAAGAGGCTGTCCCTAAACCTGGTAGCCAGAGAGACCTCCCTTCCTGCCCCGCCCTGCCTAGGGTCCGTCCCCTTTATTTCTTTAAGCTATTTTATTTCCTTCCTCACATTTATTACTGCCTGAAATTCTGTTATTTATTTGCATATTTTTAAAATGGTCTTCCCTCTACCGCTGTCAGGAAAGTACTATCGAGTGAGCAATTCAATCTATTTATTCAGCTAGGGTGCAGCAGGCAAGCTGTGTGCCCTTGCTGAGGAAGGGCACATGTATGTTCATGCTACTAAAGGTTTTATCTGCTGGTCTCTCAACGGATTGTGAGACTTGGAGCAACACCCATGTACTGAGCCCCTACCACGTCAGGCACAGGACGGGGGGCTTTGCACACTTGCAGACGTATCTTTAATCTTCACAACCACCGCAGGAGGCAGATTTTCCCGATTTTATTTCACAGGTGAGGAAACTTAGGCCAAAGAGGAAAGGCAGCGAGGAAGCAGACATGCTGGGGTTCAAAGTCAGATCCCGCTGGCCCTGACGGCTCTGATCTTGGGACCAACAATTCGACTTTTTCTTCCCAAGCTCATTCCCTCCCCTAAAAGCGATTCCCCAAGACAAAACCAAAATGATTTTGAACAAACCCAATATTGTTCAAATAAGCCCAGCTGACTATATAATTTGCGAGTCCCAATGCAAGATGAAAATACGGTGCCCCTTGTTAAAAATTGTTAACTATCTGGAGATGGTGACGACAGAGCATTCAGCTAAGCATTCAACATGGGACCCTGTGTGACTGCCCTAGTCACACTCCCGGACTGCAGCCCTGGACACCTGAGCATGTCCTTTCTCGGTGATTAATTTGGGAGGGGTGATGCTCTTACCAGTTTGGGAATGTTCATTAAAATTGAGCACTCGTCACTCTGACGGCACTTCCAACTGTATTTCTTGTTTAGCACGACGGCCACGTTGGCAAAGCTCGGCAGGGATTTCAGGGACGGCGTTCTCAGGGTAATTAGGCTCCTGTTGATTCCATTTGGCTTCCAGTTTGCAAGAGGGAGCAGGAAACTTTGATTGCTGACTCTTTGAGTCCACACAGAGGTCAAAATCATTCTTCCCACCCTTGAAGAGGTGAAGCTTCCTGACACGCCCACTGTCCCTGCTCCAGGGCTAGCGCTGGGCCTGAGCACAGAGGCACTGGCTCTTGGCATTGGAATGAAAAAGGTCGGCACCTGGATTTGTCTCCGCCTGTTGTCTCTCTTTTGCTCTTTACCCCTTTGTGGTTGCTGCTCATCAGGGTGCCAGCTTCAGCCCCCTTTCTAGAACTTTCTGCAGTTTCCTCATGTCAGATGCCTCAACTGTCATCCATATGCTGCCAGTGTCCCCAGTACCGCTCTAAAGTCTGTTTCTCAGCTCTTAGATGTCCCTACCTGGATGTCCCACCAGAAGCTTAAATCAGGAATGGACACCCAGCTCCCTCCTAACCTCAGTCCACAACGGGCTCTCAGTAGATGCTTGTGGAATAGAACTGAACCCTGAAATGCCCACTTCATGGACTTTTCCACTGATCCATTCAACGTACAATTGTCAAATTCTTACATTCTGCTAGAGTGGGTTGAATAATGACCCCTCCAAAGATACCCCCCCACCCAAAACCTGCAAGTGTGAACTTATTTGGAAGAATGGTCCTTGCAGATGGAATTAAGTTAAAGATCTCCAGATGAGATCACCCTGGGTTAGGGTGGGCCCTAGAATCCAATGGTGGGTGTCCTTAAAAGAGACAGAAAGGAAAAAACACCACAGACTTATGGGAAGAAGGCATGTGAAGATAGAGGCAGAGACTGGAGTGATTTGGCCATGTACCATGGAATGCCAAGAGCCACTAAAAGGTGGAAGAGGCAAGAAAGAATCTTCTGGAAGAACTGGGAGAAATTAATTTCTGGTATTTTAAACCACCAAATTTGCAGTTATTTTTTGTGACAAGCCTATGGAATTAATACAGCCATGCTGTCTTCGGATGAGGCTATCGATAAAATAAATAAGCAGAGAAATATATAATATCACGTCTGGTTGTACTAAGTGCTAGAAGTAGGATTGCCAGGTAGGATTCAGGACACCCAGCTAACTTGGAATGTCAGCTCAACAACACGTAATTTTTAAGCCAAGTATGTATGCTCCATGCAATATTTGGGACATACTTTGACTAAAAAATTATTTGTTGTTGATCTGACATTCCAAGTTAACTGCGCATCTTGTATTTTATTTGCTAAATCTATCAACCCTAGTTATGAAGAAAGAGCAGGAACCAAGTTCTGGGCAGGCCTGAGGGGCCGATTCATCCATTAGGGTGGTTCTAGAAGGCCTCTCCAATGCAGGTATTTGAACAAGGATCCAAAGGCAGTCAGAGCAGGGGTCACCCAAGCACCAGGGCAGCAGTGTCCCGGGGCACGGCGGTCGGTCACAAGGGCACAGGCAGGGCCTGGGAATATGCTGGCTGGGTTCTGCTTTATTCCACAATACCGACAGCAAAACAGCACATCGCATCCTCTCCTAAAATCCCAACTGTTTATATGCTAAAAAATAATAATAATAAAACAAAAAGAAATCTGTGCTCAAGTATTCACCAAGCTATTGATTTCAGCTTTTAATGGGCTGGCCTTCGATTATTTAGATGTCAAGCAGGTCTGGTATCCAAGCTTTATGATCCCTTAAATAATCACAGGCAATCCGGCAAGTAATAAAACAGCGCAAGACAGCATGGAGTTGCCACAGTATTAGATGTTGGCATGTAATTAAAGCCGAGCCCAATATTTATGTGCTTTTATCTTCAACATATTCATTAACAACACCCTTAGCTATTTTTACTGACTTTTAAATTTCTGGTGCTATTGGCATCCATTCAGAAAAGAAGGAGGGGTCTTTGTTGTTGCTTTTAAAGTTTTCTCCAAATCACAAAAATGCATGTGCAAACACTCACAGCACGTGGCTGTTCACAGAAGCGTGATCCCTAACAGCCAAAGAGCAAACACGCTGAACGTGAAGTTACTAAATTTAATAAGTAAAAACACAAGATGTTGGGTTACATTTGAATTTCAGATAAACAGTGAACCTTTATTAGCATAAGTATGTCCCATACTATCTGGGGCAAATGAAACTGGGTGTTCTGCACTGAACCTGGCCACCCTACCCTCACGTCCACTCACTGGTGAATGAATAAACAAACTGCAGTATATAAATGTGGTGGAATACTACTGAGCCGTGAAAAGGGAATGGAGTACTGGCACCTGCTGCTACATGGGTAAACCTCTAAAACATTATGCTCAGTGACAGAAGCCAGGCATGAAAGGTCACTTAGTGTATGACCCCATTTACATAAAATGTCTAGGCTGGAACTCAGGTGTCAAATACCGAGCTCTTGCTGACTAGACACTCCTGCTCTCTGGCAGATGCATTTTGGCTAAATATTTCTCATAGTCATCTCTGCTCACAATGGCATGAGAATCTTGGGACATCATTCCTCAAGGGGCAGAGGCCAGTGAGGAAAATAGGTGCACAACAGAAAATCGCAGCCAATGTGGCAAAGCAATGGTGAGTACTGGGTGCTCAAAGTAGGGATCCCCTACCTGTGTTGTGAAAGGCTCCTAAGGGGACTCCTGAGTTGAGTTTTTAAAGCCCCCAGCTGTGTGCAATGGGAGGAAAAAGCTAGCATTCCAGGCAGAGGAAGCCACATGAGAAAAGGCTCAGTGGCCAGAACCATGCTGAAGAGCTAGAAAAATAACAGGTAGATAGATGATCCTCTGGAAGGCAGACCATGAAACAAGAAGAGACAATGGATCATTTGGGAAGCATTCCGCTGCAAGAAAGAGAAAATCCAACTAAATGAGGGACGTATGCAGTGAGGAACTGACGACTTCATGGCACAGGAGGTCTGGACGTGGGGCGGCACCATGAACGGTTAATTTGGGGTTTCGAAACTGTCCTGAAGTCTGTTTTGCACCACCTGTCAGCACAGACCTCTCGGGCTCTCGGCTTCTGGTGCCCATGAGGGCTGCCACAGTTTCTGGCATTTCTTCCTTTCAGAGCTTTTCCCAGTGGAAAATAGGAGAGCTTCTACAAACTGGCAAGACTAGCCAGTAGACCAACCCCTGTGCCCGTTGGGTAGAACAGAGTTACCTGCTACTGCCTAAACCGAGTCACCCAGCAAACAGAATGAGGCCACCATCACATCACACCTGGTTTGGCCCCATTGCGCTCCGCTCAGTTTACCCCGATGGGTATGGGCCGGTGGTGGAGGGAGAACATAAGGTCCAGTTACTAAGAAGAAGGAAGAGAGTGCCTTGGCCACAGTGAAGCTAAGGGTACAGCCAAGGGCTCTGTGGTAAGCTCTGGGCATTACCACAGAGCTTAGTTTCACTAAATGTTAGTCCTATAAGCACTAACTTCACAGCTTTTTGCTAAATTCAGACATTATTAAGTTTCAAAGTTTATCTCCTTAACTTTCACCATATCTTTAAATTATCTGGAACATTGTTTACTTGATATCGTTTTTTAAATTATCACATTTGACACATAAGCATGTTTGAAAAAATTATACATTGTTCTGCAAAGGAAAGCCCATATATAACCTTCCATAAACCAAAGGAAAATGCATTAATTTATATTTATACTATGTATAATTTATACATATTAAATAATGTCTATTGATCAACAGTAATGTATTTTTCTGTTATATTACTATATTGATGTATTAGTATAAACATGTAACATATTTTAATATGTAAAGTCTTATAAAAATTGCATGTAAATGTAAGTATATTAAATATAATAAACTAAAAGATAATATACTCAAAGATTGCAAGAACACATGTTAGAGCGTGATCACAGAGCTGGTCTATGACAGCAGCTTTGGGCCTTTTATTCCTTCTGCACAAATGCCTATGAGATTATGGTTTCTGCTTTAACCCCAGGCCACAAGGAGGTCTTAATCACTGCTAGAGAGGCCACAGTGTAAAATATGTGTCCTCGTCATTCCCCTGTTAGATCGGATCTAAATCTTAGAGGCAAAGGGACTCTTCGGGTGTTGACTTTGCCCTTTCAGGCAAAAGGAAAATGTCGTGAATGCTTCAGCTCCGTAGAGGCTTCTCCCACATGTTTATCTGGCACCACAAGGGAGAGAGTGGACTGAATTTCTCTGGTCTTGAACACTCGGGAGACCCTGACCAGGGCGACCACCCCTTCTTGCAATTATTCCGACCTCAATCTTTTCTGATACCTGAATCTCAGTGGGCTCAAAACCAAATTAATAATTATCCTTGCAAATGAGCTCTCCAGTTCCTGATGAAATGACATCTCATTCAATAACAAGTACCAGACCAACTAGGTTACATGTAAAAGTAACATGTAATCACCTATTCTGTGCAAGATTCTGTAACAGAGTTTGACGATCATCATCTCCACTAATCACAACACATTCCGTGTAAAGCTTACCATGTTTTCTTATGTGTTCTACATGTATTGGGGCAGCACTGGCTAATAGAACCGTGCAGGTTGCAAGTGTACAGCTCCACAACACATCACCGGCACACGGCATCGCGCTCTCACCGCCCAAAGTCAAGTCTCTCTCCCCCTCTGTCTATCCGCCTTTGCCCCTTCCATCTCCTCCCACACCCCCTTTCCCTCTGGTAACCACCGTACTGCTGTCTGTGTCTGACTTGTCTTTGTTTTTGTTTGGTTAAACCCTTCACCTTTTTCACCCAGCCCCCTCCGACACCCCTCTCCTCTGACAGCTCAGTCTGTTCTCTGTATCTCTGAGTCTGTTTCTATTTTAGTAATTTTCCTTGTTCATTAGATTCCATATATAAGTACCAAACTGTACTACAAGCCCAAAACAGCATGGTACTGGCATAAAAACTGGCATATAGATCAATGAAAAAAGAACAGAGAGCCCAGAAATAAACCCACACCTTTATAGTCAATTAATATTTGACAAAGGATACAAGAACATACAATGGGGAAAAGACAGTCTATTCAATAAATAGTGTTGAGAAGATTAGACAGATATGTGCAAAAAAAAAAAAAAGAAACAAGAAAATAGACCACCTTCTTACACCATACACAAGAATAAACTCTAAATGGATTAAAGACTTAAGTGTAAGTTGTAAAGCCATAAAAATCCTAAAAGAACACATAGGGGGCAAAATCTCAGACATTTCCTGTAGCAATATTTTTTCTGATATATCTCCTCGGGCAAGACAAACAAAAATAAATAAACAAACGGGACTGTGTCAGACTGAAAAGCTTTTGCACAGCAAAGGAAACATCAACAAAGTGGAAAAATGGCCCACTGAATGGGAGAACATATTGGCTAGTGATATATCTGATTAGGGGTTAATTCCTAACACTTACGAAGTCTTACACAGCTCAACAGCAAGAAAACAAACAATGCAATTAAAAACCAGGCAAAGGACCTGAACAGACACTTCTCCAAAGAGGACCTACAGATGGCCCACAGACAAAGGAACAGATGCTCAACATCACTAATCATGAGAGAAATGGAAACTAAAACCACAATGAGATAGCATCTCACACCTGTTAGGATGGCTACATCATCAATAAATCAACAAACAACAAGTGCTGGTGGGGATGTGGAGAAAGGGGAACCCTTTTGCGTTGATGGGAATGCAGACTGGAGCAGCCACTGTGGAAAACAGTATGGAAGTTTCCTCAAAAAATTAAAAATGGAACTGCCTTATGACCCAGCCATTCCACTTCTGGGAATACACCTGAAGAAACCCAAAACAGTAATTCAAAAAAGTATATGCGCCCCTGTGTTCATTGTAGTGTTATTTATAATAGTCAAGGTCTGGAAGCAGCTCAAGTGCCCGTCAGCAGGTGAGCGGACAAAATGGCTGTGATACGTGCATGCAATGGAATACTACTCAGCCATGAAAATGAAGGAAATTTTACCTTTGGCAACAGCATGGATGGACCTGGAAAGCAGTATGCTAAGGTAAAACTTGCCATTTTATAGAACACTGATGCCTAGGAAAACTTGCAGAAAAATAACTCAGTCTTCAAAGACCACATACATTGTAAGTAAAATGATATGACTCAAAGCTGGACTCTAATGGAATTCATCATTATCACTTTTTTAGCTTCCATTTCTCTGTTCAGGGAATATTCCCTGCCTTATGCCTCAGAACTTTCTTTTCATTACAGAAACTGAGAAGGCCAAACACCGCCTGTGCTAGGTTCTGTTGCCGCTAAGACACACCGGAACACATGTTCTAAGCTGTGCCATGCAAGCACATCCACTCCAGATGCTGATTAAAATAGCAGGGAAAGGAAGGTCTTAGCAACACAAGGAAGGCCAGTGAGCTAAAGAGTAGCGGTTACATCCATTCTCTGGGGGGCAGCAAGTAGTGGCGGGGGCAGCAGCATCCCAGGCCCACCGCTGGGGGCACTGGTGGTCCAACCTAGGGCCTCCCTGCCCAAGCAGCTATGACAGCAGTGTCACCAAAGGACTAGGTGGAGCACTGTTTCTGGCTGTGTGGCTCCAAGCCCGTTTCTCTGACTCTCCCAGGGAACCCGAGAGCTACCCAGTGTCTCCTAGTATATCCCTTTCTGTTCCAACAAGTAAGGGATCATTTCTGCGGTTTGTAACTGAAAATCCTGAGTGATAGAAGCTCTTAAGACTTGTTTGAGATCATTTAAGGGGAACTCTATTAACCCTTTTCTGTGTTCTGATATCTATTTCAAGTGGACTTTATGCAAAGGGAAACAGAAATGGTAAATATTTAGGTAAACATAACTCAGTATTCCTTTCCTCCGAGGCTCTGTAAAATAGATTTGAATGGCGAAAGTAAAAATTGTGACACTGTCTGATGGAGTTTTTAATGTATGTAAATGTCCTGTGTAAGGCAACTGACACACAAAATGGGGAGAATGCAGGGATCCACATGGTTGTTAAAAGTCTACATCCCATGTAAAGTGTTAAAAATGGATTCTAAGCAAATTGTTAAAAGACATATATCTATTGTTGCAATTCCTAGAACCACCACTAAAAAATTATGCAAAGAATTTTGAACCCCTGGGGGCTTTTGCTAAGACTTTCTTGTTGTCTGTGTCACAAAGGTGAACCTAATATTATGTTCCTTATCATTCAAATATATTTCAGTTCTCAGCAGTTGGTTGAAGGAATGAAGCCATCTGCTATTTGGGGTTGGGGGGGAATGAAAATAGCTTTCAGTAGTTGGTGATGAATTCATCCTTATTACACACATTTTCTTTTCTCCTTTACTAATATTTCTGAAACATACAGAAATACTCATTGAATCATGATTCATAACCATTACTTTTAAAATATAAGTATGACTCAAATCAAGACAAGTGCCAAGCTGTTGAGTAATTTCTATCCCCTGTGCCTACCTTCTAAATCCGAGCTCATTGAGTGGTACAAGGTGTGATTTGTGCCCAAGAGGTCTCAACCTCAGAAACCTGATGACGTCAAGGGCAGCCTAAAATAACCAAACCAGGGGCCTTGAGCAGGAAACTACTTCCTGGCCCATAAAGTAATTATTGAATAGGGGAGAACTTTGGGACCAGAAAATCTAATCACTACAGTTAGATTGTGTGAATTCACACAGGAAAAAAAATATTCCCTTAGTTCGACTCTTGAAAAATGATCTGAGATACAGCTTGGCGGTGTATTTCCAAAGCCTCAAAAATGTACATACCCTTTCAGCTTCACGTTTTACTTTACCCAGCAGGCCAAAGCAAATGAACAATTTTCCTATTATGTGTCCAATGCTGTTTGATCGATGTAGCGGGAAACAAGACGGACGGGGTCCCTGTGCACTTGGTTCTCGTGGAAATCTAACACCTAAGACGTTATCCTAAGGAAAGCTCCCTGAATTTTCAGCTCAGATATTTAGCCAGGAGAACACCCACTGTGGCAGCATATTTAATAATTAGTAAACTAGGGAAAACCTAAAAGTCCAAAACCATAATAGAACACTAACAAATAAAATCATGTATACCCATAAGACAAAGCGTTGTGAAATTAAAAATTATATCACAGTAGAGCATTAAATGACATAGAAAGCTGATTTGAACATCTTACCTATAAACTAGCTACTGAAGAGTATGCCCTGTACAACATAATCTCATCCCCATTTTTAAGTCTACATGCATGATTTTGATGTCCTAGGGGTGCCGAAACAAATTACCGCGGACTAAGTGGCTTAAAAAGTAGAAATGTATCCTCTCGCAGCTCTGGAGGCCAGAAAAACAGGGTCAAGGTGTGGGCAGCGCTGGTTCCTGCCGGAGCCCTGAGGGGGGATCTGTCCCAGCTCCCGGTGGCTGCCAGCCACTCGAGACATTCCCACCCTCATCATGACGTGGTGTTCTTTCCTCCACTTGTCTCCGTGTGCCTTCTCCTGTTCTCATGAGGACATTAGTCATCAAACGTAGGACTGACCCTAATCAAATTCGACCTCATCCAAAGTAATTACATCCTCTACAAAGATTATTTCTGAAAAGATCACAATCTGGGTTTCAGTAGACATAAATTTGAGAGAATTACTCAATCCACTACAAATAGATATGTAGGTGGCTAGGTAGGTAAGTGCATAAAAGATACATAGATAGAATAGACAGATAGAAAAAAATATTTGGATAGGCACACTGTAAAATGTTAGCTGATTTACTTTGTGAAATTGGAAATCTAAGTAATTTTTATTTTCTTGACTGCTTTTCAACATTTCATGATTTTTAAACAATAAATATACTTATTTGCCATAAAAGCAATATTTTAGAAACTATTCTCATGAAAACTTTGTAGAATGGAAGTTGCATTAGTCTGAGTTTTCCAGAGAAACAGAACCAACAGATCACTCTACCTACCTACCTATCAGAAGGAACAATTTTTATATGTATAGATATATATGTCTATACATGTATGTGTGTATATATATAAATAAAAATAAAATAAAGGCCTGGCCCACCCAGTCATGGACGCTGAGAAGCCCCCAGACGTGCTGTCAGCAAGCCCGGAGCTCGGGAGAGCCTGAGGTGCACATTTCCATCCGAGTCTCTGACTCCAAAGGCAGGAGAAGACTGGTGTCCCGACTCAAAGACAGACAGGAGCGGTGAAACGGAGAAAGAGGTCCAGCAGAACTCTGACATTTAAGGACTTCTACCAGCAGACAAAGCCTGCTACTGACACACAGGAAGGATGAGGTATTTCAGAACCGCCGGCTGCTCTTCCTCACGATGACGCCCAGTTTCCAACCCCTGCTGGGCCGGAATGATGTTCACGGTCGATGGGATTTCAACGGCTGCCGTGATGATCGCGTTGGGGAGTGAACTGCCCTCTTTCCAGAAGTTCTGAAATAATAGTATGTGCCAGGCTGCCAACCCTCACAAAATTCTCTTGCAAATTTGTTTCTATTACAAATTATAGTTATAAAAATGTTAAGCAGAGAGAATATAATTTTGCAACCGCATACACACCACCAAGATTTAAAAGTAATTAGTGTATTTTTATCTTTTCTTTAGCCCTTTTTATCTTCCTCTTCTAAAGCAAATAAATTATAGATGTGACTTAAGCCTTATTTCTCATACCGTTTCCTTCCTTCCTTCCCCGAGATAATTACTGTACATATTTTAGACTTTGAGATATATATACACACACACACAATATGTGTATATGCCCTTATGCAACACACAATACAGTTCCCTGTTCTGTAGAAGCACAGATAAATGGTGAACATTTTCACTATTACGTTGTTGACGTTTATCCTCGTTACGAATGTGGAACTCACGTAGACCAAATGAAACACAATCCACCACGTGAATAAACTGCAGTCTATTCGCCAGGTCCCCTGCTGACGGAAAATCGGGTTGTTTCACGGTGTCAGCAGTGATAAGCGAACATCCCCACATTTGTCTGCTGGCGCACAGGCCCCTTTCTCCCTCTAGCTCTCCTCAGCTCACCGGTCCCCTCCCGCCGTCTCGGAGAGGACTGCAGCCTTCCCCGCAGCCAGTGCCGACTCTGATGAATTTGCTGGTGTGAGCTAACTAGGGACAATTAAACCCACTTCTAGTTGTAGCTTCAGCTCGGATTTGAATCCAAGCCTCCAGATGTTGGGTGCCATGCATCATTTAGTAAGAAATCATATTAAAAGTCTGGAACTGAGTCCTTGAGTAAGTGGGCTGGTAATATGAGAAGTCAGTTAAACATTCCGTGAATCATTACATAGCCCGAGGGAGAAAAATATTAAACTTTGCTTCTTTACTTATTCTTAAATGGAGTCACAAATCCCCGACTGCATTAAGGAGGAAAATGTCATTTTAAAGAAAGTCTGGATTGGGAAGAACCACAAGATTGCCCAGCAAACTCGCCTGAGCTGTGACCATCTTCTGCTTAAAAAAGTTGTTTTATGGAGAAAAGAGTTGACGTTTTTAGATTATAGTGTTGGCATAACAAGTTTTTTTTTAGCCTTTGTGTTAAACTCAGGACTGTTACTTTGAAAGGAGGCAATGCCAGAGAAGCCATTTCCTTCCCACCCCGAGGGAAAGGTCAATTCAATCAGGCGTCCGCTCAAGCACGTATGGAACATTTATTACAATAACAGTCTGTTATTTTATTGATTTTCTATGGTATGATAGATACGAGGACACTCACTTTAGAAACATGTCCCTATTTAATATTCAAAACCATCTCACGAGACAGGAACTATCGTCCTCCTTGCAGAGAGGACACTGAGTGACAGACAAGTTCGGTGATCCGCCCAAGTCTAGACAGCGCGCTTGGACTAGAACCCGGGTCTACCTGATGCAGGACCCCATGCTCCTCCCTCTTCCCTGGGGCCTCACTGTACGGGGGCAGACACACCCAGATGGCCCGGGCACAGGCCCAACCCTCGGGAGGCTCGTGACCAAGGGTCATGAGAGAAGGTGAGGAGAGGGCCTGTTCGATCTCATTCCCTCAACGCCCCTCAGCACCTGGGCTACAACAGTGCTCCTGAGTGAACTAATGAGGGACTAAGTCCGTGAAGGAATGTGAGCAGAGGATGGGCTTCGCAAGGGAGCTGAGACGTGAGTCAGAGTTTGCAAAGAGAAGATGGTGTGTTGGAAAAGCATTCCCGGCAGGCGAAATGGTCTGAGGACATGGCTGCGAGAGGCACAAAAGTGATGGGAAGGAAGTCATGTTGACGGCAGCCAGCTGAGGACAGGCAGTAGGCCGAGGACAGTACTGGGCTCAGATGAAGAAGAATCCTTTCAGACCAGCAAAGAAATTTTAAAAACATAAAGGCGAGCCATTTTTAACCTATAGCAGCAATCACTAGAAGGGAAGCCTGTTTTTCTGGCATGCTCCACACTCTTTTCTCTTCTGATTTTGTCACCCAGTTTTTCTTGAGGAACCAGCTGTCCCCATACCCATCCGCAGTGACTCTGTGGGCATCAGGCACCGCTGCTCATCCAGAGGAAGTGCAAGGACCCACGCCTGATCCACCAGCTCATCCAGTCTCCTGACCTTGAGGATCGCTTAAAGAGTGAGTGAGGGACCCTAAAAGGTATCTCAGAGTCGATCCCAGGACTTCTGTATGAACTACTGAGAAAGGGAAGTTCTCTTGGCTCTCTTCCCTCTGGAGTTATTAAGCTCAGACAATATAAACCTGAAGGTGTCCCTTAAAGAAGACCTTCCTGAGATGAAGCCAAAGCAGACAGAAAAAGAGAGAAAGCTCTCATCATAGCTTTCAAGCCCTGGATCCAACCATACCTGAAGCTGGAGCTACTCCATGACTATCCAAACACATGAGTCAGTAAATTCTCTTTGAAGTGCTTGCAGTCAATATAGCCTGGCAGTTCAAGGCCCAGCCTCTGCCATGTTTGGCTTGGAGACCTTGAGATGAAATGACACGTGTGCCTGCACATAGCTAACCCTCAGTGCACATTAACCATTTTTACAAAGCCATGTGTCTTTGTTGCCACCAAAGACAACTGGGATAGTTCATTTGATGTGTCAACATGACTATGCTATCGTTCCCAGTCATTCCACGACACAGCAATCTAAGTGTTGCTGTTAAAATAGTCTGTAGACGTGGCTAACATTTGCAATCAGCTGGCTTCAAGTCAAGGACATTATCGTTGATCATTTGGGTTCACCTTATCTAATCAGTTGAAAAGTCTTATGAGCAAAACTGAGATTTCCCTAAGGAGGAAGAAATTTTGCCTCAAGCTTCCAGATGTCAGCCCCAGAATTTCCAGCCTGCTGGCCTGACCCACAGATTTCAGGCTTGGCAGCCCTCGTATCCGTGTAGGTCAACATCTCGAAATAAGTCCCTGTCTATCTATCTATCTACCTATCTATCTATCTATCTATCTATCTGTCTATCTGTCTGTCTGTCATCTGCTCCTGTGGGTTCTCTTCCTCCAGCAAATTCTGACTGATACAGAGCCTTACTAATACCATTTTAAAAGATAGGAGAGAAAAACAAAATAATTCATTTTAAACCCAAATGATTGATGCTGATAAGCTAGGGCACTCTAAAATAAAGACTGTTAGCAAACTATCTCCACTATCACCTCCATCCCCCACATTTAGCAAGAAATCACACAGAAGGGGAGAAGCAAGGAAGGCAAAAATGATCTGAAATAAAATTACTGGTAGGGTTTAAGTTGACATATTGTATATGAGCAGCAGTTGGAACGCACGTTGTGTTTTTCTGGGCCCTCGATAATTTTCTCGGTGCCAGAAAACTGTCCGTGTTTCTTAAACACAGTCAAGTGTCTCCCTTTCCCCTCCAGCACCTGGGGAGTGCCGTCACATAAATGATCTAAGTACATATAACTGAAGCAGGGAGGCTGGGATTTATGTTCGTGAGGAATACACAGACACTTAACTCACGAGCCGCGCTGACATTAGTGAGTAATCAAAGGACCTCTGTGGACTGCAGCTTGGTTCCAAATCTTCGAGATATTTAGTGCGTCGTTGAGTTACACAGCTCTTCATCTGGAAAACTGTCATCGAGTGCACTGCATTCTGGGCTTCTTACTGCTGAACAATGGGGCTTCCTTCTACCGACACGCATGTGGCCTGGGTTTCATTCTATTCAAACACGATGTTTTACCAATAATTCTGTCATGGCCTCAGTACTTAGGACCTTGTGTTGAGTTATGTGCCTTCTGGATTCCAGGAGGAAATCTCCCGATTCCAGAAGGATTTCACTGAATGGACGCAGTATTTTGCTGCTGGCATGGGCAGGCATAAATCTCTGCCCTCTCACATGGAGTTTATTAGGGGTCCATTAAGCCAGGGCTGCCCCCAAAGACTCCGTGTTGCTGAGTGTTTTGAACGAAGATAAACAGCTGAGAAATGTGTGTTGCTAACACGGAGAACACAGGGCCCTCTATTTCATTCGTATGTTTCCTGCCATCGAATGAGCTAAGGAGGAAGGCCACATGGAGGCAAATTTCTTCGTTAATGGATTATTACATGGATCCTCCCAACCTACGTGGAAACTTCGAAGGGACATCACTCAGTCACGTCCCACTCCCTCCCCGGCCCCTGCCTCGTTTGTTCTCTGCCCCTGGGGCCCTAATAAGATGCCCGTAATAACAATGTAATATAGATCATCTATGTTTTGGTTAATTAAAAGTCAATCAATGACAAAGACTGTAAACCTGAACAACCACACCCAGGAAGAGACTACTGCTACTGGTGTCCAATTATCTGACCGATAGGCAGTAAGTGAGAATTGCTTTCTGATTATTCCATGCGATTAATAAGGGTTTTTTTCCCCTTGCTATTGGAGTAGGCAAGCAGTTAGACAGCTCCAAAGTAGTTTTTGAAGAGAAGGTGGTTAGACAGTTCTAAACTAGTTTCTGAAACTAAGATTGACATTTAGTAAGAATGCTAATTAATGTCAGACATTTCATAGGTGCACACCAATATTTCCTACAGTGTCCAAATGAGACTTTACACTAGGTCATTTCTAGGGGCTGGGGGCTAGAGCTGAGTGGGTTGGGGGCTCTTTTTTAAAATCACCTGTTGGAATATTGGGATGGCACGTGTCACATCCCCCCTCTCTGAGAAGAGCCATCTAACCATAAGAGTGAGTCATGTGGCCATGTTACAGCAAAAGCCCCTGACCTCTGCCTTGACTGGTATGGCTCACTTGGCTGGGGCCTCTTCCCATAAACTGAAAGGTCACAGGTTCGATTCCCAGTCAGGGCACATTACCTAGGTTGTGGGTTTGGTCCCTGGTCAGGGAGCGCATGAGAGGCAACTAATCCATGTTTCTCTCCCTCTCTCTCTGCCTTCCCCTCTCTCTAAAGTCAATGAGCACATCCTCAAGTGAAAAAAATTTAAAATAATAGCAAAAGACCCTAGACCCTGACATCCTGGCAAGAGCCGATCATTCCAGGAGTGCACCCCTCACCGAAGCTTACCTACCAGGTCCTCCCCACTGGGAACCTGCACTGGGGCACTGGCGTGTCAGTCAATTTGGGGGCAAGAGCCGAGGAACGATTGCACTCCACAAAGAGAAGCAGAGAAAATCAGAGAGGAAGGACCGTGAAGCAAAAATGTATGCACTCGGACATTCAGTAAGAAAAATATTAAGAGACAAAATAATAACAAGCAACCTCTCTGCTTCCCAATGCTTTTCTGATTCTTGTTCCTCAGGAGACATAGCTTGCCTCTTTGCTTGAAGTCTGAGAGAGCTAGGTGTACTCATCACAAATTCACTTTTTTCCCAGGCAAATTTGTAAGGATTCCTGTTATTTTCAAACACATGAGACACAATCAAAAACAAACAGAGAACGATGGGGAAGACTTTTCAGCCCATCAAAAAGTAACCAATGAACACACCAAGGAAAAAAAATCTTTCTTTTATTGAAAGCCATCAAAGAGCAGCAGTTACAAAGAAAGCGAGAAGGGAATAATCCAACTGCATGCGCTCCTCCCAAGAGAGCAAGGATGTTTCCGCGCCTGGGGCCACTGGTGAGGGTGAGAGCGAGCCAGGTAGGGAAGCGATCTTGCCGGAGATGGACAAATTTTGCTTGAACAAATAAAAGCAGTGAAAGCTTGATGAACCTGTGGGCTACCGCTTTGGATTTGAATCTGGAGATGACGCAAATGCAAAGGTGACCCTTTTACCCAAACAATTCTCCTGGGAACAGAGGCAAAGCCTGGGGCTGGACTCACAAAGAAACCTCATGTGCTGACCTGGGGGGTCTCTGCAGCTTTGACAGAGGACAGTCTTCAGAGTCATGGGTTTGCAGTTGTTGGGTCTCGTGGACTGACGCCCCAACACCCTTAAGTGCAGCGGACGCGTGGTTCCACTGCCGGGCAGTCTGCGGTCTCCCGGTCTTCCTGCCTCATGCTTTGCCTGCATTGCTGAATCTCGACCTTGTTGTCAGAATGCCTAGTGTCTCTGACATCTGCCAGAATCGGGGTGCGGCACTCTTTGCTCTTTGGTCTGTGTTCTACTCCAGAGAGGGGCCTGAACTCGGCTACCATGCTTGAACCTCGATGTAAGCCCGACCACGGACGGCAAGTGGTTGAGTCTTACTAATTCAACTTCTGATGAGATCAGAGATATTAGCACTCCGGCTGCCAGGGAAGTTGAGTATCAGTCTCAAAAGCAACAGCATCACTTTACACCTGCTAGGATGGATAAAACAAAACCCAAAAAACCCAGAAGGTGGCAAATGTTAGCAAAGATGTAAAGAAATTGGAACTCTTGTGGACTATTGGTAGGAACGTAAGATGGTGCAGTCCCCATGGAAAGCATTACAGCATTTTCTCAAAAAATTCAAAATGGAATGACAATATAACCCAGCAATTCCCCTTCTGGCTGGAACTCCAAAAAAACTGAAGGCAGGCTTTACACATCCCCATTCATGGAAGCATTGTTCGCAGTGGCCTGAAGGTGAAATTAATGCAAGTGTCCATTAGCAAATGAATGGATAAACAAAATTTGGTATAATATACACACAACAGAATATCACTCATCTGTAGAAAGAAATTTTGCCACTTGCAATAGCGTGGATGAAACTGGAGGGTGTTGCGCTCGGTGACAGAATCCGGTCACAAAAAGACAAATGCAGTAGGATTCCACTTACAGGAGGGACCCAGAGGTGACGAGTCCGCAGAGACAGCAAGCAGAACAATTGTTTCCAGGGTCTGGGGGAGCTGCGGTTTCCTGGGGGCAGAATTTCAGTTTAGCAAGATGGACAGAGTTCTGGAGATCGGCTACCCAGCTGTCTGAATGTCCTCAACACCCCTGAACTGTGCACTTAAAAATCGTGAAGATAGTGTTAGGTTAAGCGCAGTTTACCACAGTTTCATAAAAAAGTAACTGTGCTTTGAATCCAGGTGCTTGAAATCTAGGGAGCTGAAAGATGATTGACTCCAGAAACCTTTCCCAAATCCGCTCGACCCCTGATCTGACCAAACTGATACACACCTCACACTATGCAGCTGAGAAAGGCGAGAACGTGCCCTTTCATCCTCCGCTGTTCTTCCAGGTCCAATATCCTGAACGTAATTTTAAAAATCGCAAACTATGCAAATAAGTGAGAGGTGACCTGTAGTCAGAAGAAAATTTAATCAATAGGAAGAGACCCACCACTCTCAGCCGGGGGCAGACTCTGTCCTTGGGACTGACAGGAGCAACATGTTCCGTATCTATAAAAACCCATACCCATAAAGACACACGCACCCCTACGTTCATTGCAGCGTTAGCCACCATGGCCAAGGCCGGGAAATAGCCTGAGTGTCCCTCCACAGGTGGCTAGAGAAAGAAGCTGTGGCACGAATACACAGCAGAATACCACTCAGCCGTTAATGAGATGAAATCCTGCCGTCTGCAACAACGTGGCTGGATCTCAAGGGTGTCGTGCTAAGTGCAGTGAGTCAGAAGGAAAGGGACAAGAACCCTGTGATTTCAGTCCTACGTGGGATATAAAACAGAAGGCAACAAACAAACAAAAAAACAAACCCATAGACACAGACAACAGAATAGGAGTCACCTGTGGAGAGGAGGGAGGGAGGAGCACGGAGAGGGTGAAGGGGTCAGGTGTACGGTGACAGAGGACACTACAGACTCCGCGTGGTGAGCACGCAACAGCGTGTACCAGCGCTGCGTTACAAAGTTGCACACCTGAAATTTGTATTCTGCTGATAGCTAATGTTACCCCAGTGAACTGAATTTAAAAAGAAACTCTGATCGAAGAGCTGTATTTTCTGTTGCATTTTTGTGTTTGTTTTTTATCAGAATTATGCAGGTGTGCCAACCACAGCGACGCGAATGTGGAGAAGAGACCACGGACGGCGAGTGGTGGACAGCTGTCCGGGTGAACTAGTGTTTATGACAAGTGACGTCTCATCCTTGTCAATCCGACCTTTTCTTTTGAACATTTCCTATTCACCGGCCTGCGTAATGCTAGGGGTGGGTGGAGGCCCCAGGATCTGGAACTTCTCCTGGGGAGCACGCGTGAGTTCCCATGGGTTTTGTCATTGCAAGTGTCCCCATTCCTTCCATTTATTCTGACCATTCCTCGTGTGACGATGGGGGACACCAATTCTCAGTACTCACTTTCACGTCCGTTTGCAGTATCACATTCCACCCCCACCGCAGCCTAATCACCTTTTCACGGATAGAGAACGTGGGGCTTAGAGAGGATAAACAACCTGGTGCAGGACCTTTGAGCAGGAAACCAGCCAGCCTGGTGCAAATACTGCATCTCGGTCTTCGATTGCTTTTTGCTCCCTAACCCCTAAAAAAAACATGAAAATGCCTACATACCTTGACACGTTAAGTTGACACCTACATATTTTCATTGTAAGTTTAAAAGGATGTAATTTCTGTAAAATGGAAAACTCTGACTTTTTTTAAAAAGTTACATCAATCTTTTATATTTATTTGAAGGACTATAACAATCGTTCCAAGTCGACATCCACCGTCATTCATTTCAAAAACCTGGGAACAAGAGCATTCTCTCGGCAGTCAGAAATTTTCCACGGTTTGCCTTTTCCTGTGAAATTGTCTGGCCATTCCATATCTACCACCCAATCTCACTCTGAAAAAGGAAGCTTTTGTGTTTAAAAATATCCTATTGATCAACCTACTTCTCTGCAACAAAAATATCTAGGTAAACTAACATATTAAACTTTTATTTGACTTCCTGTGGCCACAAGCTCTCGGCACTAAACCATGGCGCTCAGCTGATTTGTAATTACAATTATCATGAGCACAAACCTGAGCAAAACAACACACAC